>PVLD010019206.1:0-37021 GCA_004027595.1 Dinomys branickii | reverse complement strand
GGGGGAGAGGAAGGGAGAGCAGAAGAGATCCCATTCGGTTTTGATAACTTCCTTTGTTTCTGACACCCCAGTATGCTCCAAGCTTGCCTTCTCGCATCACTGTCCCCATCCTGGGCTCAGTCATTTCTCCAAGGGACCCTATTTTCTCTTCTTGGGGATGGTATTTAGAGGCCATGATCTCCGTACCATGTGTGCTCTTTGGTGTTTGGGGTGCTGTTGCTCCTGGACCCCCTTATCAAATGGAGCTAGGGATGTGGGTTAGCAATTCTGTGACTGTTTTATGAGTGTTATAGGCCTGAGCAAGTAAACTTACTGTATTTAATGGGAGCTGGGCTTCTCACTGTCACAGAGAGGAACCGCAAGCCTGGTGCAGAGGTGGATTCTTGTATTCCCAGCTGCCTGGGGGCCTGAGGCAAGAGGATTGCAAGTTCAAGGCCAGCCTGGGCCACTTAGTGAGGCTCTATCTCAAAATAAAATACTGGGGAAAAAAAAAACGTGCTAGGGGTGTACTTCAGTGATAGAACGAGTGTTGCTATGTACGAAGTCCTGGGTTCCATCCCCAGTACCACACAAAGAAAAAGAAAAAAGTGTGCGGGGCTGTGAATAGAGCAGAAGGATAAGAGCAAACCACTTGCTAGATCAGACCCAAGACATCAGCATGGATGGATGCAGAAATAAACAGGACTTGGCAATTCCACTCTTGGGTGTGTACCAAACAGAGGTGCAGGGTTATGGAAGGATAGGGACAGAGATGCTCACACCTGCACAATCATAGCAGTGCTAACCTAGAAACCACCCCATCTGCCAGTGGCATCAGACAAAATAATGAATATTCTGTCACTACATGTGACACTATGGGTGCAGTACAATTAATGTTGGGTGTAGTGCATGCCTATAAACCCAGCTCTTGGGAAGCTGAGGCAGGAGGATTGCTCTGAGTTCAAGGCCAGCCTGGGCTACATAGTGAGTTCAAAGCCAGCCTGAACTACATAGAGAGACTCTGTTTAAAAACAAAAAGAAAGAGAGAAAACACAATTGATGAGAGAAGCTTCACAGAAAATGCTATACGACTCCATTTTTAGTAAAACAGGCAAAATTGCTGGGCATGGCGGTCCATGCCCGTAATCCCAGCACTTGGGAGGCTGAGGCAGGAGGATTGCTGTGAGTTCAGGACCAACCTGGGCTACAAAGTGAGCTCAAGGCCTGCCCGAACTGATAGTGAGATGTGGTCTCAAAAGCAAAAAACAAAAACAAAAACAAAAACAAAAGAAAGAAAACAGGCAAAACTAATCCATGCAGTGTGAACTCAGGACCGGGTTCCTTTTGTGTGCACTGGGGATGGATGGTGACTTTGAGAAAAATGGAGGCCCCTGAGGTGCCTGTGTTGTTCTTTCTTTTGCTCAGGGTGATGGTTACAAGAGTGTGTTTGGTTCTTAAAGTAAATATAGGTTATACTTCAATAAAACCTTTAAAAGACCTTCATCTCCTGGCTCTTTACCTTATGCTATTTTCAATTAAAACTTAGCTGTTGTAACAGCCTCATTAACCCAATAGAAAACCAACCTCTAAACTCAATCTGTTCTGCTTCTTCCAGACTAGATGGCAGAGGGATGCTGTTAGCTTTCCAGGTCTGGGAGCCTTGATCCTATACTGGTCGAAAGAGATTATTTTATCTCCACTCATGGAGATCCTCCTGCCTCAGCCTCCCCAGTGCTTGTATTACAAGTGTGTACCACTATGCCCAGTTTGGCTAAAATACATTTCTTTTTTTTAATTTTAAAGACAAAAGAATGGAGACATACCAACAACCACACAGACATAAACCAGAATAACAGTAAAACAATAAAGGAAATACAAAATTATAGAGAAGTTAGTAGGGAATTAACAATGCATGCTGTATTACATAATGTTATCTTCATGTTTGTTACTCAGTTATACAAATAAAAGCACATATGATTTAATCCAACAATTTTCTCCACCCTCATCTCCGTTGTTCTCCCACCCAATCAGTTGTCTTCCCTCTGATAATAACTGTAATTTTTGGTTTTATTCATTCCCTTGGGCTCTCACATTGGGAAGACACATGGCTGCTTCAAATTATGCTGCAACAAACATGGGTGCACTCAAATTACTATGGCATTAGGTGGAAAATCACCTAACCTCAATGACCGTACATAGGCAGGGACCTAGGCGCACTATGATCAGCACCCCACTGAGAAGCCCTTCAGGCCCTTGGGGGCCCAGTCGAGTCTGTGGGGTCACCCTCACTTACGCCAGGCTCCGCCCGCGTTGCTGCATGCCCTGGGGCCTAGTCAAGTCTGTGGGGTAAAATATATTAGTTAAAGGGTAAACTCATAGCTGGGTATGGTGACACATGTCTGTAATCCCAGTGCTGGGGAGGCTGAGGCAGGAGGATCACTGTGAATCTGAGGCCAGCCTGGGGTATATAGTGAGTTTAGGGGTACTCTGAACCACATAGTGAGACACTGTGTCAAAAAAAAAAAATGCCAGCCTGAACTACATAGTGAGACCAAATAAGACAAAATGAAATAGCAAAATCATGACCCTCAAATGGACATAAAATGAATGTGCTTGGGATTTTTACTGACTCAATGAGGGAACCAGTCAAATCACAACTGACTCAAATGAGAAATTAAAAAGCACAAACTCAAACCACATGTAGTAGGACAGACCTATAATCCTAGGACTCTAGGAGTCTGAGGCAGAGGGATTTCAAATTTCCAGGCTGAGGAATTTAGTTGTTTAGTGAGTGAGAGCCTGTCTCAAAAAAAAAAAAAAAGGTTGTCGATGTAGCTCCAGAAGAAGGCCTGGGCTTCAGTCCCCACCACAGGGGCGAGGGATGTGCACAGATTTTCAAGGGTGATCAGAAATATAGCGACTTTTAAAATAAATTTAAAAACCAAGGGCTGGGCATGGTGGTACAACCTGTAATACTAGCACTCAGAAGACTGAGGTAGGATTCCTGGGAGTTTGAGGTTAGCCTGGGTCACATAGCAAGACCCTGTCTCAAAACAAAAAAAAAAGAAAAAAAAACCCATTGTTGCTAAGTAGCTAAATTATCCAGGCCTGACTGGAATTTTTTTTGTTGTGTTGGGTTTCTGAGACAGGGGCTTCAACTCACTATATGGATTAAACTGGCCTTGAACTCGAGGGAATCTGTCTGCCTCAGCCTCCCAAGTGCTGGGATTACAGGTGACCTATGCTACCACATGCTGCTTGTACTGGAATTTGTTACCCTCTTGCTTTGATCTCCTGAAGTGCTTTGGATTACAGATATATGCCACCATACCTGGCTTTAAATTAAAAAAATATTATAGTAAAAGACACAGTTAATTCTGTTAATTCTCCTCAAAATTCTCCCCACCGACTTAAAACACGTTTATCACATAGTTCTTGCTACTTTCTGAAGCAGTTCTGGAAGTCCTCTTTTCTGAGGGTCTTTCTGTGGCTCTTTTTGTGGCTCTTTTGATGTCCTGAATTGGTTCAAAATGTTTATGCCAATTTCTGTCAAAAACATAAGAGTGTGTCTTTATCTACTCTATTTACCAAATCTAGCACCGTGAAACTTCTGGCTCTTCCTTGAGGTCAAAGGTAATGTTTTGAATCAATTCAGGACATCGAAGTGGACACAGTAACACAACTAAAGACACTCACGAAAGGGGACTTCCAGAACTGCTTCAGAAAGTGACAAGATTGGTGGGCTAAGCATGTTAGAAGTGAGGGAAAGCACAGACTGGTGCAACCACTGTGGAAATCAGTGTGAACATTCCTCAAAAAGCTATAACTAGAGATTCCACTTAACCCAGGTATTGCCCTTTTTGGTATCTTTCTAAAAGAATTAAAAACATTATACCACAGTGATATACGTATACCTATGTTTATAGCAGCACAGTTTGTAATAGCCAAATCTTGATGTAGTTTTTTTTATATACAGTGGAGTACTACTCTGCCATAAAGAACAAGCTTGAGACATTTCTAGCTAAATAGGTGCTCCATGAAACCATACTCTTGAGTGAAATAAATGGGGTGCACATTTAAATACTGAACTGTTTCTCTGGCGTGAGAAACCAAAAGTGTAAATAAGGACCAAAATGTAATAATAGGTATTATGAAACAGGAAGAAAATGTTCAAATGGAAGGGGAAATAAAGATCAGGGAAGGGGAAATGAAGGGAAAAGAAAAAAATGATGGGAAAAGAAGGAAAAAAATGAAAATAAGGCTTTTGCAAATAAGGAGAGAGATAGGGTTGAAGGACAGGGAATGGGAAAAAACAGAATCATGTAATATCACAGACAGGTACAAATTCCCTATGATGTATGTGATCATTACGTATACCCATAATGTACCAATAAACTTAATTAAAAGTGAAGATAGGGAGAGCATTTTGCGGGGGATTAATGGCACTGTGTCTCTTACTATAATTAACTTCCAAAAATCATAAATGTTCATGGGATTGTTTGATCACACCATGTGTTGGTCCTGGAGCCTGGCTTTACGCCACAGGCGACCCCTGTAGGTTACAACCAGTTAGTCCTGAGCCTGCAACAGCAGCAGAAACACCAAAATGACACCCAGGATTTGGAGGCAGATTTATTTACGTTGACAAGCACTGATCGGGATCATTTCCCGAATATCAGGCTGTGATCTGTAGTGGTTGAGGGCTTATATAGGATAAGCAGGCAGGAAGTACAGAGGCAGAACGACTTGTTTACGCAATGTGCATCACAGTGACCAGCTATGCATCACAGTGACCCGCCATCTCTGAGAGAGAGGAGCAACTGGAACTGGAACAGAACTATTACCTGGGCAAACAAGAAACGATACTGGCTGGGATAGGGAGCACATTTTCTCCTATAAGCGCATTACAAACACAGACTCTGGAGCGGCAGGGTTTTAGGTTTGCTTCTTGGTTCCGTCACTCTCTAGTTCTTCTTGTAAACGAACTTCTAACTCATTAGGCCATGTTTACTAGCTGGGAAAAATGGGCCAGCGGCACTCACCTCCTAGCGGCGCGGTTGAGGAGTAGGTGAAGAATGCAGGAGGGAATCTTGAGCACAGCGCCCCCTAGCAGCGAGTATGTTCTTAATGTTTGCTCTTATTTTATTTTAACACAGAAGCCATTCTGCTGGCTTCCTGCAGACTTGAAGGACGAGGTGGGATTGCAGAAGGAACAAAGTGGTCAAAGTGTGTTTTGTAGGAGACAGGACGGTGCCAGGATAATACTAGTGACACTTTGAACAGTGAAATTTCATAATGTATTTATTATTGGTTTCCTAGGTAATGCTCTAATACCCAGAACACAAGCCCATAAACTCTTGTTGTGCAGATGTTGAAGCTTCATAAATGCTATAAATACCCCCATTTCGAGGACATGTGCAACATATTATTGCTGCACCTTTAACTAATGACCAGAAAGCCCTTGGGGTCTGCGGAGTGTTTGCAGTATTTGTGCATTGCTATGGAGACTGTATCAAGGGCAGGCGCCAGGAACATGAACAGGATGTAGGGGTTTAAGGCAGCTAACAGTGACAGAAATTATTCTCTCCTAGTGCATCATTCTTGGAGAATATTAGCAAAATACTTGGAGATGAGGCAGGCTGCCGAGAGCATTACTTTAAATGTCTCAGCCAACACTGCTGGCAGGCGGCTTTGTGAACCGGCAAGACACCAGGGATCTAGATTTGCCACCAAACTGGTTGTGCGACGTTGGAGGTTCCTTTCCTCAATTTCCCATGGTGTAAGACGAGGCTGGTGGGTATTTCTGCAGTCCTTCCCAGCATTCTGATGACCATCATCTTTGTGGTCAGTGTTTCGGCTCACATCGTGCATAGTTTAATATGATTCTAGCTAAACTGAGCAAAATACAGACGTTTGGAGGCTTCCAAGACGAGCTATTTCGAACTGGCCAGCCTGGGCTTCTTTATTGTTAATCGGTCTCGTTCACAGAGGATGGAGAGTCCAGCTGGCCCGTGCATTGTAGTGCAGACTGTAGTGCAGACAGATTTCTCTCCACCTTTAAGACAGCAGCATGGAATGCGGACAGCTCAGCTCTTACTGGCAAGTTGGGAAGAATTAAATGAAAATCAGATAAATCAGCTTCTGCACTCAAGAGAGTCCTCAGAGCCAAGATCTCAAAGTGGAGCAGCCGTGGATGCAGAGCCACACGAATGGGTCTTTCAGTGAGAAACGTATTATTACACTCCCCTTCATCTAAGTAAAAAATACACATAAGACTGCATATTGTTGCAAGAATGTATGCACATTCACTGCATTGGAATTGTTGGTAGGATTGGGGACTGTAGGGAAGTGGGGATAGAGCGAAATAAAACAGGAGAGAGGAGATGCTGAGACTTGAAGAAGGATGTAATTTACCCAAGTGATACAGTTACTGAATTGTGGGTCACAGAGCTGTTCCGTGTACTCTGCTCGCTGGCTTTGCTCCTAAGGAGAAACAATTATGACGGGTGAAATGTGACTTGTTATTTATCTACCTTCTAGGCAGGTATCTATGTTGTTATGGTACTTTTTCCTTGGGATGTAGGGTTCCCGCAAGATTCATGCCAATCTAGTCTTTCCTAGATGTTGGAACTTTTGCCCTGATTAGAATTTGCGAATGGGTAACTTCATATTGCCAGTACTGTAGCTGCAAATCCAGAAAGGTGAATGAATTCAGCTTAGGTTTCCTGATTTATTGTACTTTTTTATTTTATTTTATTTTTTGAGACAAGCCTTTACATGCACATCAGGCTGGTCTTGAACTCACTTTGTAGCCCAGGCTGGCCTCAGATTTGCAGCTGTCCTCATGCCTCAGCCTCCAGAGTGCTGGGATTGTAGGCACGCACCAAGGTTTTCTGATAATTTTAGGGTGACTAATTTCAGTTCATTAAAACTGTAGTCACTGGGTGTAGTGGTGTATGCCTATAATCCCAGCACTTGGGAGGCTGAGGCAGGAGGATCCTTGCAAGTTCAAGGCCAATTTAGGCTACAAAGTGAGTTCAAGACCACCCCAAACTGCACGATGAGATGTTGTCTCAAAAAGAAAAAAAGAAAGTATACAAGAAAGAGGAGTAAGGGGTAGGTGGAGCACGGAGGGAAGCGGGATGAAAAGGAATTAAGGTGCGCGTGCATGTACCAACTTCCCACGTGTACTAATAAGTTAAAATTAAACAATCAAAGGGGAAAAGAAAAAGACTATCTTGAACTACATAGTGAGACCCCGTGTCAAAAAACAAAAACAAAGACAAACAAAAAATTGCTGAGGACTCTACAGAGGGTTAGACAGTACAAAGGTTTTGAAATCCTGGTTCTTAATGGCATTTATTACTCTCTCAGGACAGGCACCCACAGTCCCCTGCCAGATGTGTTGAGAAAAAGCCTCTTCCGGTCTTGCCTGGGGAACCTGCTCCCCAGCGAGCATCTCCTTCAGGAGCTGGGCTGCAGGCGAGAGGGGAAGTGGAGGACTTACATGCCTTTGCTTTCGTTCGCATCAGAAGGACACACCAGAAGTGAATAATGCTTTTATGGAAGGGTGAATGAAAGTAATGTGTTTTCCCAGTTGCTAAAGGAAAAAAGGTGTTTCCTGCTGCTCTTTTTCTTTTCTTTTTTTTCTTTTTTTTTGCGGTACTGGGGATCGAACTCAGGATCCTGCGCTTGCTAGGCAAGCACTTATTCCACTGAGCTATATCCCCAGCCCTCTGCTGCTCTTTTTCTTTCTTTCTTTTTTTTTTTTTTTTTTGTGCTACCAGGGACTGAACCCAGGGCCTCTTTCATGCTAGGCAATTGCTCTACTACTGAGCTACACCCCAACCCCTTCTTCTCTTTCTGAAGGTGTCTTCCTGAGAACGTTTGATTTCTGAGTCTTTATATCCCATTTGATGTGGATGTGAACATTTTAAAATTTGAGACAAGCCTCTAGACAATGCTACTCCCCAGGAAAGTTTCTCTTAAGGGTGTGGGAGCCTGGCTCTGAACTGTAAACACCAGGCAGGGGGTGTGGGGTTCCTGGTGACCGGGGCAGAGGGAGTTTAACCGCGTGTCTTGCTCCATGCTCTCGCTGCCCGCTCCCTAGGGAGACGGGAGATTTATCACTCTGTGCAGTGAGTAGCGCGGGCGGCCATTCACAGCCAGGAGTGCTTAGGAGGAACAGAAAAGCACACCGGGCAGTGGTGTGTCCCCTCCTCTCCAGGAACGCAGTGTGATGAGTTGTACCTGCTGGGCTGGAGGCCATGGGAAAGGGGAAAGCCGCAGATTGCTGTCTTTGTGAGCTCATAAGCTGATTTCCTGGGATGCACATTTTAACCCCTCTCACTCCAATAAGGGGTGGATGGGAATGAGAGGGAGAGGATAGGGAGGGGGTGGAGGCTTCTCCAAGTAGGTCTTCTTAATATTACTTTGCCTATTTCTCTTGCATTTTTCTGGAGACAGGGTCTTGCTATGTAGCCCCAGTTGGCCTGGAGGTACTCCTGCCTTAGCCTCCTGAGTGCCCTGGGCTCATTGCCACCATGCCTGATGATTTTGCCTTTTTTTTGAGATAGCGTCTCACTATGTAGTTCCCACACACCTAGAACTCACTAGTCAGTGCTGGCTTTGAACTCGTGCACTACCGTGCTCAGTTGTTTTGCCTTTCTGTCCTTGCCTATGCCTTATACATTAAAGGATGTCATGTCAGCCATGGTGGTGCACACCTGTAATCCCAACACTTGGGAGGCTGAGGCAGGAGGACTGCTTCAAGTTACAGGCCAGCCTAAACTGTACCACGAGAATTTGTCTCCAAAAAGAAAAAAAAAGGCTATTAGTATAAAATTAAGGGAAGGCAGTTATGATGGTGTATTACTGTACTCCCAGCACTCAGGAGGCTGAGGCAGGAATATCACCTCAAGTTTGAGGCCAGCTTGGGCTACATAGTGAATTTAAGTCCAGCTGGAACTACATAGTGAGACCCAGTCTCAACACCCTCTTCCCCACAAAAAAAAGATAAAGGAAAAGAAAATCCTAAAATTGAGTACTATTTAATAAGTAAAAGGTAGCTTCTCTGACATAAAGATAAGACTCTGAAGACAAGTTGTTGTTTGCAGTAATACTGGCAGAAGACTGGATGATTCTGTGATGAAGTTGTGGGTGGGGTGGGACTGAGTGAGGGTCCCCACACACACTGCTGGAACCAGGGTTCTGGCAGAGGGAGCAGGAGGCGCCTGGCCCAGGGAACCTCTGTGGTACAGAATGAGAATTACAGTACTGGGATCAATGCATGATTAAAAAAAAATTTTTTTTTCAATGCATGATTTTTAAAACATTTATTTTAAAAACAAAAGGAAAACATATTGACATTCACTTACAAAACAGCATAAGAACAATACAAGCAGTACAGTTACAGACTCAATGCAAGATTCTGAAAGAATAAATTTCTGTAGCTCTCTGACCCTCTGAGCCAGCGGGCATACACCAAAGCTAGTTTTCTACTTTTCTCTAGGAAAAGGGAGCCAGGGGCAACCCACGCGGGACCCCTTCTGTCCCTCTCTTGGACAGATGCTTTCTTTCCCTCAATGTATTCTGCTCTTACCCTTCACTGTTCCTAAAGAATTTTAGATCCTTCGATTTCAGAGAACACAAACTCGTCCTGGATATCATGCAGATTGGGAGCTTTTATTTTCTGGTATCATTTTGGAGGTCCCTGCCGAGATCCTTGGACGGAGATTTAAAACTGTATACCTACCCAAGATGAAAATGCCTGGTGTCTATGGATGGCCTTTAGATGGAGCCCCTGGAGAGTATCTCTGACTGCCAATCAACAACTGTGACCCTTCCAGCCTGAAGAAGCCAGAGCGGTCATTGCCTCACGGCAGTTTGGGTTATTTCTTCAGAGGGGGGAATGTTACAGGCAGCTGAGTTAGATAGAAATATTATAGGCAGTGAGACAGGGCCAGGCCCTCAAAGGAGCCAGCCTGACAGACAAGATACGTATTTGCTGTGGGCTAGACCGCAAGACGAAAGACTAAACATACGCACCCGCATCCTGCCCTAGGTGTGAACATCAGGAATTGAAATTCTAAACAGGCAGGATCACCTTGAAGTGTCCCTGACCCAACTGCTTACTAGAAAAGCCCCTGTTCTGCCGTTCACTCCCACTTGCCTGTGACTTGCTTTCCCATTTGATCCTAGTTCGATCAATTTTACCTGAACAATTCTTGTTGGCTGACCATAGTTTTGTCCATTTTCTCCCCTACCTTGGACCCACCTCACCTTGTGGTTTTGCTCTTTAAAAGTTCCTAGAAAAGACAGAGTCTTGGGGCAACCCACTTGGGCCCCCCTTCAGTCCCTCTCTCGGACAGAAGCTTTCTTTCCCTCAATAAATATATTCTGCTCTTAAAAAGAAAAGGGAACCAGTGGTGCATGGTGGCACGAACCTACAATTCTAGCACTCTGGGAGGCTGAGGCAGGAGGGTCAAAAGTGAGTCCAGCTTGTGCACTTTTGCAACTTTCCCAGACTCTATCTCAGAAATAAAAAACTCTCAATGAAGAAAGCGTGCTGGACAGAGAAAAGGCACTAGTGTCCACCCAGTGCCTCGCTGAGAAGGGAGGGGTTCCAGGGGCCATGGGCAGTTCTGCAGACAGAATATATGTTCCACCACCAGGGCAGCCTGCATTTGTCAGTGAAAGACAAAAGGATCTTCAAACTGTACAAACAATTGCATAACAGAGCCTAGTTGAGAAAAAGAATCAACTGTGTGTCAGGATATGGAAACTGACATACACAGAAAAGCAAGCCAGCCAGCAAAGCGTCTGGCTGGAGACTATTCATTTTATTCACATCAGCTCATTTTTGCCCCATAATCTGCCTTTGCAGAGGTCCATGCTTAAAAAATATCTAGGCTGGATTTCCATGATGGTGAACTCCACTGTCAAAATTCCTTTTTCTTTAGCAAAAAGCAACCCCTTAGTCACAATGGAAAGAGAAGGAAAGACAGTTTCCAAATTTTTTGGTTTTTGGACAGGGTCTCACTATGCTGCCCAGGCTGATCTCAAACTCACAGTGATCCTCGGGCCTCAGCTTCCCGAGTGCTGGTGTGCGCCACTACACCAGGCCCCGAAATGATCTCAGCCAAAAATGATGCACAGTCCTTGTAACCTCCTGGGTGGCACTTTCACTGCGGGGCTGTGTAGGGGGTGAGCTGTTTCTCGTAAATGCTTGCTGCCTCCTGTACCATGGAAGGGAGACAGGAGTTCCCAAGGCAAGGGCTGGCAGTGCTAGGGAGGGACAGAGGCCCTCCTCCTCCTGCCAGGGCAGGGCAGAGGGACAGGGGCCCTCCCTCCCCTTTGGGCAGGTGGGGGAGTGGGAACACGCTGGGTAACACATGGGCTCGGCTCTCTAGAATGGGACGGCATGTGCCTAAAGGATCTGGTGCAGGAAGCAGACGGTGACAGAGTGCAGGAAAAAGACCCACGTTTCCCTCAGAGGAGCCCAGAATGTGGCCCCACCCACCCAGAGCAGGCTGGTGCCTTTTCGATGGGGTGAGGGGCAGAGAGTGGCTTCCGCAGACGTATCCTGCAAGTGTCGCGGGGTCTAGCAAAAGGGAAAAACATTTGGGAGGGCGGAGCCGAATGTGGCGTTAGGGTGGGGAGCAGTGTACCCCAACATGCCAGTCTAATGTGTAGGTGACAGGCGAGCCCAGGAAAGCCGTGGGCTCAAGGTGGCCGAAGCTGCTGCCTGATGGGCAGCCCTGGACATGGAGAGCTACAACTGTTTCTTATTTCTCTCAAGTAACACTGGTCTGTTCAAGCTCAACTGGAGAAGGGGAGGGGAACAGGAGCAGCCAGAGGGTTTGACCAGGTTTGCAGGGCCGGCTCCTTTAAGTGCGTTTTTGGTGTTTGGGTCTGTAGGCAATCAGGATGGAGAGAGATGCCACCCCAAAGAGGAAAGTCTGCAGGAACCACAGCAGCCGGGCGTGGGGGTCTGTGATTCCCTTGTACCTGAAAAGAAAGAGCAAAACAAAAATTTTTTTTTTGGTCTTTTTTGAGACAGAGTCTCACTATGTGGTTCAGGCTGGCTTTGAGCTCACTTTGTAGCCCAGGCTGGTTTTGAACTCACAATGATCCTCCTGCCTGAGCCTCCCAAGTGCTGGGATTACAGGTGTGTGCCACCACACCTGGCTTAGAAAGAACAAAATTTAAACACCTGAATTAAATTCTATGGTTTCATAGGGTTACGTACATTTATTTATTTATTGGGACAGGGTCTTATTATGTAGTTCAGGCTGGCTTTGAGCTCACTTTGTAGCCCAGGCTGGTTCTGAACTCACCACAGCGACCCTCCTGCCGCAGCCTCCCGGGTGCTGGGATCACAGGCCTGGGCCTTGAGGCCTAGCTTGCTTTTCTCTTTTCTGTTGTTGTTTTTTTTTTAAACAGGGCTGCTACGAAGAACAGACTAGCCTCAGAATGGCAGTCTTCCTGACTCATTCTTCTGAGTGCTGGGATTTTTTTTTAAATAATGGAGAGCTCAGAAAGAGAGTCAAACTGGGCGTGGTGGCCCACGCCTGTAATCCCAGCACTGGGGTGTGGGGGAGGTTGAGGTAGGAGGATCACTGTGCATTCCAGGCCAGCCTGGGCTACAGAGCAAACTCAAGGCCGACTTAAACTATCCTGTCTCAAAAAATGAAAACAGAGTCCATGTGCATGTGCCTATCAGCGAGGGCAGAATGACGGGCAGCGAGTGGGTTAATAGATGGCTCTGGAGTAACAGCGTCCATATGAGAAAGGTAAAGCTGGGAGCGTCGCTCTCAGAACAAATCAGCTCCAAGTGCATTAAGGCTGTACGTATGAAAGGGGAGAGTCTAGAGACATCCATGCAATAGAATACTATGGATTAATACTAGTGCATGGTGTAGATTTATAGGCGTAGCCATGGAAAAACAGGTATATAAAACCATGGGGAAATGCTACAGAAGACATTATGTAGCTGTATATAAAGTTGTTTATAAATGATGATGATGTACACTAAACTCTTAATAATGACTTTGGGATAAAGGGGAACCTTCACTTTCAAATGTGCTTATGAGTTTTTAGCATAACACGTATAACTTTGATCAGCAAATGTGGTGTTTTTTTTTTTGTCTTTTTGAGACAGGGTCTTGCTAGGCAGTTCAGGCTGGCCTTGAGCTCACTTTGTAGCCCAGGCCGGTCTCGAACCTGTAACGATCCTCCTGCCTCAGCCTCCCCCATGCTGGGATTACAGGTGTGCGCCACCACGCTTGGCCAACACGTGGGTTTTGAAATGAACAAACAGAAAACAAACTTACATCATCTTAGAAGTATGTAAAATATGGTACTTAGCAAAGGAAATTAGAGATTTGCTGCCACCTGGGAATACTAGGCTCTGTGAATGGCGGTTCTTGATTTTTGTCGTTGAATTTTTTTTGAGACAAGTTCTCACTAGGTGGTTCAGGCTGGCCTTGAATTGACTGTGAAGCTCAGGTTGGACTCGCACTTGCAGCAGTCCTCCTGCTTCAGCCTCCCAAGAGCTGGGATTACAGGTGTGCGCCACCACGCCTGGCAGTGTTCTGACTTTCATCAGGGGTTCCAAATGCACATCTAAAAACCAGTGTTGGGATTTGTGCATTTTAAGTTCAAGGGCTGCACGGGACACCTCCACGGCAAGACTTCACGGTAAGGCCGAACAGGCCAACTTCAGCATTTCCTATCACAAGTCAAGCTAAGTGCTTCAACTGAAGCACCTGGAGATGGACCCCAGGCCCCTGTGTTTTGAGAAGGGCTCATTATCTGATTCAGAAATGTAAGAACTGGATCCACCTGCTGGGTGAGTGCACTGGGAACTACATGCTCTTGTAGAGGATCACACTGGACAGAATTGTGTGTGGAGCTTTAAGCAAAACCTTCCTATGTCAGAAGCAAGACTGACCCAGTCAGAATCTCTGGGTCTGGAAATCAGACGTGTGTATTTTGAAAAAGTTACTGAAGTGACTGGGTTATCAAATAAGATTAGAATCATCAGCCTGTCAATAATTTAGCTCTTTTCAAGCTAGAAGACTGAATCTTTTGTTCTGTTTGGGGCTCTATTGAGAGTTTTAAAAATGACAAAAGTCATCTCTTTATTTAAAAATAACCAAATAATTAATGAACCAATGCAAACTGAATTCATTCATCAAACATTTACTGAGTACTTTCTGTTGGGCTCCGTATTAGATATGGAGACTCAAACCTACCCAGAGAGTGCTCTCAGCCTCCAAGTGCCTGAATTATTCAAAGGTAGCTATTCTCAACTTAGATAGAGACTTACTTGCACAATACCATGGCATATAAGGACTCTCCAGCGTGAATCAGCCAGGCAAGCCAGTATCTGAAGCCAAAACAAACAAACACAAAGTTTCTATCTTAAAGTGATGAAATTACCCCAGAAAGCTTACAAAGAAAAGCGTCTTCATGTGAACTGGCTTTGCTGTTGGACATCTAATGCCACCTGCAGGCCTTCCAGGTGTCCAGTGAGCCTTACCCGTTACGCAGGAGGGTGTGATGGTGGCCCGCCAAGTACTGAGTGAAGGAGCCCAGCGGCCCAAGGCTCTGATACGGGATACTCTGAGGCCAGAAGACAAGCCACTGCAAGAGAACCCAGAGCAGAGTATCTATGACATCATTTTAAAGATCAGAACACGGTCGAGAGCAGCTGTAAAGAAAGACAACACTGACCGCACAGAAACAACTGCAGTCCAAGGACAATCTGACTCAAATCATTTGGTCCTCCATTGTCTTTCTAGATTTCTTTTTTTTTTTTTGTCTTTTTGAGACAGGGTCCTGCTATGAGTTCGGGCTGGCCTTGAGCTCACTCTGTAGCCCAAGCTGGTCTCAAACTTGCAACGATCCTCCTGCCTCAGCCTCCTGAGTGCTGGGATTACAGGCGTGCGCCATCACACCCAGCTCTTCTCCATTTTCACTTGTTTTCTAAGAGCAACTTTACCGGGATTCACAGGGGAAAATATATGGTTGTCAGACTCAGTCCCCAGGGTGGCTGCCTCCGAATGAATTTCAGCAGAACATTATAGAGGTCACGAAAAACTTAAAGAGTTTGTGTCTTGGCAAGTTCTTACACCAGAAACTATGACTTGAACCAAACCCCCACTTAATTTAGAATTCCCGCCTCATCTTTCACTTATGGTGCCCATCAAACTAAGAATGATCCACCGAACAGAGATGGAGCATGGGGCAGCACAGAGCTGGAAAATTTTAACAGTAATTTGCACAGTCACATGTGATTTATGCAGTAAAATTATCAGCATTTCTTCATTTCCCACCTTGTATTCTCTGCCAGTTTAGGTTTTTCTGAGACTAATTAAGTGCCAACAGCTTCAAAATTCATCCCCATTCAGCCCTGTCAAGAATGCTATTTTTCCTACGACGTTCTTTCATATATGAATTAAATTGCCACTGCATTCTCTCAAACCACAGGGAACAGAAAGTGCACCTGCCACCTCCACAACATCCCAACTTGAAGTCCTTAAAGTTTTCTTCCTTCTATGTTCTAATCAGTCAGAGACACAGAATCGAAGAATCGAAATTCACCCTGAAAGAATTTCATTTCAGTGTCTTCATTTCACACGTGAGGAAACCAGGACAGAAGTGGTCATCCCTGACACCAAAAAGCGACGCTAAGGGCACACCAAATTCCTAGTCGCCAGGATCTCCTGGGTAATATCCAAATAGCTTTGCCTTCAGTCATAATTATACCAGTGTAGCCCTGAACCTATCCCCCAGCATCTTTACCTCCCAGCTAAACTGAAGCCGCTCTTCCTCTGCAGAGCGTTCACACCTACGTCGGAACACTTACATCCTCACTGTCCCTTCTTACCAGTCAAATCCTACCAATTCCAGCTCCTTCATTTTGCTTCGGAAGCCCTCATCCTGAATTGACATCTCTGGGGCAGACTGTGGACTTTACAGGAATTGTAGAGGTGGAAGGGGGCGGCGGGAGAGCCGAGAACTCTTTACCGGTAAGCCGGCTGTCGTGCTTGCTTTCGCAGCACATACTGTATAGTAAAGGCGAATAGGTTTTTTCAGAGCCCACCGAAACTGCGTACACCAGTAACCTAAGCAACCACCGCGCGCGCATGCGCAGATACTTCCCACAGTGCGCCCTACGAGGGCCTGGTGGGCTCAAAGAGATTCGCCACCCGCCCCAATCCTCACCGCGAAGTATCCCAGCCCCAGGACCGTGATCAGCGCGGGCAAAAGTCTCGCTGAACGGAAGTAGGAAGTGCCATCCCTAGTGGCCTCTGACTTCGCCACCACCATCTTGAAAGAATCAATGGGTGGGGAGCCGCCCTGCCCATACCTAGAAAAAGCCTGACTAGCCGGATTCTCAAGCCGGGCGGGGCGGCTCTTCCAGGCCCTGGCTAGCAGCGCGCCTGCGTGTCCTCGGATTGCTTTTGCGCCTGTGCAGCTTCTCCCAGCTGGCGCGGAGCCCAAGGACACCGTCCTTACCGTGTAGTAGCCAAAGGAGCGCAAGGCCACCGTCCTTACCGTGTAGTAGCCAAAGGAAACGGTGATAACTAGGAACCAGAACAGACTTCCCCTCTGGAAGTAGGCTACGTCGCCTGCTGGCAGCGCCATTGCGGCCGTACCTCCCTAGCAGTGCTGCGCGGTGTGACTGGGGGCGTGGAAGCGGGAGGGGCGGGGCGATCGCTACTTCAGCCACCTGCCGAGAGAGGAGATTCCGCGGTCTTTGGGTGTTTGGATGGAACTCTGGGCAAGTGTAGTCGTGCCCGGCTTATCTGAAGCGGCCAACCTGTACTACTGCCGCGCTCCGCTTGCGGGCTGCTTGTCATCTTGTAAGGGAGACGTCTATACTGGTGTCACCTTGCTGGGGTTAAGCTGATTTGTTTTTGGCCAGGTGTGTGTGTGGCGGTAGCGGGAATCAAACGCAGGACCTCACATTTGCCAGTCATCAGCAATTAAGTGTAGACGGTGTTCACCACGATGGCTGCGAGTCTTAAGTTTTTTTTTTTTGTTTGTTTGTTTTTTGGTTTTTGGTTTTTAATGAGACAGGGTCCCACTATGCAGTTCAGGCTGGTCTTGAACTCACTTTGTAGCCCAAGTTATCCTCGAACTAGCAGTGATCCTCCTGCCTCAGCCTCCCGAGTGATGGGATTACAGGCGTGCACTGCCACGCCCGGCTTTTCTTTTTCTTTCTTTTTTTTTTTTTTTGTAAAAGACAGGGTCTTGTGTAGCTTAGGCTGGCATTGAACTCACTAGGTAGCCCAAGCTGGCCTCGGACTCATGGCAATCCATCTGCCTTTTCCTTCTTGAGTCTAGGTTTTGAACTTGTGCTCTTGCTGTGCTTGGTGAAAAATCATGCTTTTCCCCTTCACCGGCTGGGGTGGATGCAAGTACACGGTGCAGGGAATGGGGAGCGCCCTGCTTTGGTTTAAATCCTGACTCAGCTTTGATATTTCTGTGCCCAGCTAGGAGGCAGTTTCCCTATGTATAAAATGGAGGTAGAAGAATTCCTGCTTCAGGGCTTTTGGGGTGGATTAAGTAAAATACATTAACGTATAAAGAAACCTTTCACAGCGTCTGGCCTATAGTGGTAAGTTTTAATCATTATGAATGTTACCGAGCCTTTAGTGGAGGTGCCAGGCCTAGGGCTGAGTTGCAGGGAACCTCCTTGTACGGCCGGAGAGGAATGGCGGTATGAGAAAAAATAAAGACGAGGGGCGTTTTATTTTATACACTTGGTAAGTTAGTATCATGGGGGGGGTAATGTTGCCTAGCGACTAGCGAAGGTAATTGTCCAGGCAAGATGCTGTTTTCAATACTGAGGTAGTTTAACTGCTTGAGGCGCTCTGGCTCTGTCCTGCCCTCACACATATGACCAGTAACCGGCCCCAGCAGCTCCCAACCCTAAGTTATCAGCGTGCAGTGGGAGGCGTAGCAAGCCCAGGCGTTTTGACTGCATTTCCTCAGAGGAAGACTGTTTTATCCTGGAAGAATGAAAGTCAGCATACAGTAGAGATTTCACAAATTCCCAGTTTATTGCAGCACAGTGCACAATAGCCAAGGGATGGGGACAGCCTAGATGTCCATCGGCAGATGGATGGAATAAAAAAATGCTCTCGTACATAGGCAGTGTTTTGCAGTCCTAAAGAAGAGTGAAACCCTGTGATTGGCTGCAAAATGAATGGATAGACACCATCATGCTAGGTAAAATAAGCCAGGATCAGTCAAATAACGCAAGTTTTCTCTCATGTGGAATTGAGGGGGGAAAAGAGTTAACATTAAAATAGAGGGTACAGTATGAGAAGGAAAGATGGAGAGGGGTTTAAGGGAGAGTGTACTTGACAGATTGATCAAAGTATGTTATATTCATATATAAATATACCAAAATGAAATTTTCTTTCGTCTTTTTTTTTTTTTGCTCTTTTGAGACAAGGTCTCACTATGCAGTTCAGGCTGGCTTTGAGCTCACTTTGTAACCCAGGCTGGTCTCGAACTCCCAACAAACCTCCTGCCTCAGCCTCCCAAGTGTTGGGATTACAGGTGTGCGCCACCACACCTGGCAAATTTTCGTATTCTTTAACTAATGCTTTAAAAAGATTTGCATTTTTATCTGGGCC
The DNA here is from genome assembly GCA_004027595.1 of Dinomys branickii. NCBI lineage: Eukaryota > Metazoa > Chordata > Mammalia > Rodentia > Dinomyidae > Dinomys > Dinomys branickii. The sequence continues at coordinate 18,383 of PVLD010019206.1, read as the reverse complement.
CTAAAAATGGGTAAAGACAATAGTAGGTATTTACTGAGGGCTTAATATGTTCAATGCATTGCCTAAGTACTGTACAAGATTAACTCATGGAATTCTTGAAACAACCTATGAATACACAATTTGTAGTTGAAATGAGAGAAATTTGAGCATGGAGAAATACGCAGAATCAGCTGGGTGTGGTGGCGCATGCCTGTAATCCCAGCACTTGGGAAACTGAGGCAGGAGGATTGCTGTGAGTTCAAGGCCAGCCTGAATTACATAGCAAGACCCTATCTCAAAAATAAAAAGAAATACCCAAAGTCATGTAATGCATGGTGGGTAGGGAAGGCGCAGACTGTCTTACCCATCCAGTAGCCATTCAGAGCAGGTGCAGAGTCTCCACTACCATGAGTCCCCAAGTATGTATGATTGATTTTTTTGTGTGTGTGTGTCTTTTTGAGACGTTTTTGCTATGCAATTCAGGCTGGCCTTGAACTTACTTTGTAGCCCAGGCTGGCCTTGAATGCGCAGCAATCCTTCTGCCTCAGCCTCCCAAGTGGTGGGGTTACAGGCATGTGCCACCATGCCCTGCGTATGGTTGATTTTTAAATTACTGATTGAGTTTTAAATTTTTAAAATTTAAGTGGTTTTTCAGAAATGATGTTCAACAAACTACTCCAGGGTGTATGAGGCAGTGTCTGAGAGGTGACAATTCAGTGCATTATAATACCAAAATTTCTGTGCAGGGAAGAGCTAGTGCCTCACTTCCATACCATGGGAAGTATGAAAGAGCACACAGTCAGACTCGGCCAGCACGCAGATAACAAGCCCTGCTGGGTGTGGTGGCACACGCCTGTAATGCCAGCACTTGAGAGGCTGAGGCAGGAGGATTGTGGCAAGTTTGAGACCATCCTGGGATACAAAGTGAGCTCAAGGCCAGCCTGAACTGCATAGTGAGACCCTGTCTCAAAAAGACAAAAAACAAAACAAAACAAAACAACAATGCTCTTCCCTCGCCCGACTGTTCATTTTCTGCCCAAGGAAACTATAGATTGCACTAGTTCTGTTGAGTCAGGACTTTGGTAGTGATTACCCATGGACTCCTTATTTGCTGGAAATAAACTACACTCTGACAACTATTGCTAGTGTTCTGTTTTGATTCCATTCTCACCAAGAGGTGGACCCATTAAACCTAGTGACAAAGCTAGGCTTGGTGGCATATGCCTGTAATCCTAGCACTCGGGAGGCTGAGGCAGGAGGACCATTGTGAGTTCGAGACCAGCCTGAGCTACAAAGTGAGCTCAAGGCCAGCCTGAACTGCCTGGTGAGACCCTGTCTCAAAAAGAAGAAAAAGAGAAAAAAAAATAAACCTAGTGACAGGTGCCTGCAGTGACAGAGCAGCCCTCCCCCTCCCCAGGGTGGTAGCTGGGAGTAACTTAAAAAAAATATGAATAGACCACTGTGTCCACATAACCAGGAGCAGTTTCTCCCGGCTAGAAAAAACAACTGTGAAGTAAACCTTTCCTTTTTAGAGTTGCTGGAGTCTGTATTGTGTTTCAGCAGCAAGACAAAAGAAAACAAGGAGGTATTGTGCAGGATTCGGGACTAGACACTTCATGTTTTGAGTTTTTGTTTGAAAAGTGGTTGGTTTAGAGGAAGCACGAAGAAAAAAATGTTAATTATTGTTCTTACTATTGCATACATTTTAGAGTGTGGGGAATGGAACACATAGGGTCCCCCCCACGGTAAGCCAGGGTTTTACCACGGAGCTACATGCCAAGCCTTGTTTTTTCTGTATTCACAGTTGAGGGAACTAACTGTTGTGATGTGGGAAAAAGAGGCAAGTAAGTAGGTGAGGCTTAGCTGGAGAAAATACAGCCAGTGAGTGGGTAATTGACAGAAATGCATCTCTGTCAAGCAGAACTGTGCTCAATTTGCTTAGTGCTGTTTGCTAAATCCACCAAATTTGGGAGTTACGGGTTTAACGCTGTGATAGGAATTTATTTATTTATGTATTTATTATTTATAGAAGAATGAGAAGGATGTATTTATTTATTTATTTACTTAATCTTTTGAGACAAGATCTCATTTTGTAGTTCAGGTTGGCCTTGAGCTTGCTTTGTAGCCCAGGCTGGTTTTGAACTCACAATGATCCTCCTGCCTCAGCCTCCTGAGTGCTGGTATAACAGGCATGCACTACCATGCTGGGCAAAAGGCTCTTCTATATTGATGTTAAATAGAGCTGTTCTTGGGCTTCTCTTCTTCAGCTACTCCCACACTGCATGACCTTGTCTATTGTCATGGTTTTGAACTGCCACGTATCAGCTTCCCTCATCCTCACCTACTGCACGGAGCTCAGAGCTTTCCAAGCATCTGACCTTCATATCTATACCCAGCCCCCACCTAAACCCTCCCTTCACTGAGCATGCCCGAAAGTTAGCTTTTACCCCCCCCCTTCTCGACCTGCGGTTCTTGCACTCCCCTCTTGCTCAAACAAACCACCAATTAGTCCAATCATGACCAACAGTGCCCCGAAGTTAATTTCAAATCAACTTTTGCATAAAATGAGACAGGAAGTCCTCGAGGCTAACCACTCTGCTTGCTGTCTTCCCTAACATCTAAAATAAATCGCGTGGCAGGGTGGGAAGGGGGGGATGCTAGGACCCACGAGTATGTGAGTATCTTTCAATATTTTCATTTTAGGTCCTTATTTTAAATCTTTTTATACATGGTCTTAACTCTGAGTTGCTTCCAATCTTTCTTTGAAAGCCAGAAGTTTAAACTATCAATTCAAATGCTGTTAAACTATTAACTCACAAGAATCCTTTGAGATAGCTAAGTCATGATTTTTCAGTCCCATTTTGCAGTCACTCACGCACTGGTTTTTCAGACATTTATTGGACACATTTTATGGGGCAGGGATGGAGCTAGGAGCCGGGGTGTAACCAGGACTATGAAAATGATTAGGGTAGTCCCTCAGAGAGCTCACAGGGCAACAGACAAGCACTGAATAAACAGGCACAGAAGGGTACTTGACTTACCCACTGTCGAAGAAACAGCTAGGTGCTTGGGGAGGTGTGATGTGAGGTAGGGGCAGTTCAGGACACCGCTCACAGTGAGTAGAACTGACAGAGAAGCAGGACCACACGCTGAAACGCATTACAAAACCGGCTGGCTAAAAGCTTTACTGTTTCCAGTTTCACCATGATGGAATTTATGTCTCTGAATGACACTATTATCTGATGGCATTTCTGTACTTGTTGTCCCCAAGCCACCAGTCTTCTAGGACACAATAACTCCATACTCGGCTTGAAATGAAGAAGTATCCAGCTCCAATTTTGGGAACTGTATTAAAATACTGTAATTAAATCCATGAACTTAAATGTTTAGCACATTTATGCTACTTCTACATGTAGAAGTTTGGGGAAGAATAAAACCTCTCTCTATCCAATAAGGGTTGAGAGGATTCCAATAAGGTATAGAAACCAAATAAGTTGGAACATTTGGATGCCACTTTCCATATGATTCATTATTTTGGTTGGACAAGGATGAAAAGTGTCACGTAGACTTATGTCATAATATATTTTTTGGGGGCAATTGAACACAGGACCTTGCACTTAACCAGTCAGGCACTTGTGCCACTGAGCTATATCCCCAGCCCTGTACGGTGATTTCTTATGTGACACAAAACCTCCTCCTTCATGGAAGGGCTGAGTCTACAAAGAACTGTGTGTCACACCTGTCTGTCTGTTTTCCTGACACTCCTTCAGTGTCAGTAGGCAGGAGACTTATTTCATTGATAAAAAGCAGTGAATAATTATAAAAATTTAGTTTTGAATGCAAATACTTATCCAGTAACCTAGGTGGGGAATCACTCAGAGACACTACTGCCTTAGTGCTGCTACAAGCAGACCGTAAGACCAGGTCAGGGATGCTTTACTGCACTGAGAAGCAAACGGATGCTTATTCATCCCCTTGGGGTGCTCTGAAAGAAACCTGAATCCTTGAGCTCTCCAATGGTGTCAGCCATGCACCCCACACATGTCAACGCCAGTCTGCTCTGGGAGCTTGCACATCTGACCTGGCTTTCTCTGAAAGAACAATCGGTTCTCCGAAGGCCGGAGTGTTGAGGCTATGGTCCTATATGCCAGCCTTTCATTTCCTTGCCATCTGTTAACTCCAACAACTGCCGAGCACAGTCCTTAATGAGCTCATCCAAATCATTTCCCTTCTCCGACGAGCCAGTTTTTCCTGAAGCCTCTTTGATCAGGGTTCTGCTCCTAGATTAACATCAGATCATATCCATCGAATGTGGTTCTTAGATTTTTCTTTTCCCCAACGAGGTTGGTTCCAGTCTAGGACAGAGGTGATGTCTCATACTCTGTTTTGCAGGCCCATTTTTGTTGCAACCTTGTTGAAGTCAAGAGTAGCCCCAGGAAGCAGATCTGACAAATACATCAATTTTTCTGGTTACGTAAATCAGTGAGACATCCAGACCTGGTTGCTTTATTTCTAGAGCATTTCTCATGGGAGCGTATTGTGCATGATCTTTTAAATTAGTGCTGACGGTTGACGGCAGCAGGCCGTCTGTCCACATTGACGGGGTCCGGGCAGCAGTGGCCTCCTCCTCCTGTCCCCAAGAAAGCGGGGCAGTGTCCTCACTGGCCTCTCTATCCTGCTGCCCCAGGCAGCAGGCCCATACTTTCATCTTTAGAGCTGAGTTAGGGGGAGGTGAAGGAGGCGAAGGGTGGACTAGGCAGGGCAGAAGCTCACAGTCAGTCATTTCACCAAGTTCTGACCTCTCCATGCGTCTGATAATCAGGAAGCGTTTTCATTGTTGTCCTGGTACTGCAGCTTGAACCTGTGGGCTGAGCTATCTACCCAGGCATTTTTTTTTCTTTGAGAGAAGGTCTTGTTAATCTTGTGAGCCCCCTGCCTCAGCCTCCTCAGTACTGGCATTACTGGTGCATGCCACCAAACCTAGTTGATCAGACATTTCTATAAATTGAAGACTACTCCTTCTGTGTTGATTGTTAGAGACCACATCGGTTGCTTAGAGCAGCATCACAGGGCTTAGGACACAGACCCTGAAAAAAATGAAGGCACCACTGGGCGTGGTGGGACACGCCTGTAATCCCAGCACCTGGGAGTCTGAGGCAGGAGGATTGCTTTGAGTTTGAGGCCAGCCTGGACAACAGGGTAAGTTTAACACTAGCGTGAACTATATAGCAAGACCTTGTCTTAAAAAAACACCTCAAGACTATAAGCTTCAGTGAAATAAATGAGACAAACAAGTTTAAATATTGCATTGTTTCTTTTGTGTGAGAAACCGAAGTATAAATACGGAAAAAAATGGAGGACAGATATTGGGCAGTAGGAAGAACATGCTCAGCTGGGAGCCAGAGACAAGGGGAAGAGGGTAGGAAGAAAGGAAAAGGGATTGAGAAAAGACAAGCACTGAAGGAAAAATAATGGACACAGGGAAGAGAGGAAAAAGGACAAAAAAAATAATTAAGATGTTACATACGTGTTATGTACATGCACAAATCCCTCAAGATGGAGGTGATCATTAGGTACTAGAAACATGTGCTAATAAAAAAATAAATTGAAAGAAGAAGAATGTCTGTGCAGACTAAGTACACATCTACCAGAGACCAGTTTAACATAAAAAAAAAATATGAAGAAGGAGAGTTTCCAGGAAGAAAAGAGATTGTGAGTTTGATGATTTAGGAATAAGAGCCATGAGGTGGGGCAGTTTGGAGCTGGCTTGTTGACCTTGAGCTGTGACGTCTAAAAAAAATGACTTGGGCACAGAGGAGACTGGATCCAAGGAAAGATGAGAGGCAGGGCAGGGATGGGGCAGGTCCCTGTGGGATTTGAAACTAGCTTATTGGAGAGAGGGACAGGGCAAGCTGCTACTTGGTGTGAATTGACTTACTGAGAAAAAAATAGAAGGAACTGAATGGAACTTTGAACTACTGGGAAGAAATAGAGAGAGATCAGTCTCCAGGGATGGCGAACCTTGTAGAGCTTTCGAAGATAGAAACAGCCTCTGTGGCACATGTGTCGTAGGTTCGCCATCACTGTTGTTCTTTTCTTAGAGCCTGACTTGTGCGTGTGAATCTGTGTGTCAGGATGCATCTGTGTCATTGTCTCTATCCCCAGACTGCATGAAAATCTGGCCTTTGGACCAGCTACATAATGTCTTCATACATCTGCAGCAGCTCATTTAAATTAAAAAGGGGGAAAGGGCAGAGGGAAGCATGGCTCCCTCCGAATTCAGATGAGTTACTGTGAAATAATTGTTTTTAAAGAGAAATGCATCTTTTTTCATCGCCCACAAGAAGGTGCTAACCTGTGGCATTCTGGCATCAGAAACATGGCTGAGGAGCTCTCCCCGCAGCTCCCCAAGGTGTCACGGGGGCGGGGATGCTGACTTATTCCAGCACGAGTGCATCTAGACACTGATTTCCGTGGCCTCACAGGAACTAGAAACGATGCAACGCGTCACAAGCAGGCTGCAGGCCACACTCACAGCTATAGACCTCTGTAAATTAAGGACTTTCCTCAGAGTTCCCAGCACCTTCTTCTAGTCTGGGCCAAGCCAGTGCTCACAGGGGTCCAGGAAAGGGCTGTTGCATCACCACAGCAAGCCACAGTGGGTCTCTTCACAGCTCCTTGTCCTGGAAAGGCAGGACCTGGGCTGTCTTCCACCAAAAGGAACTTGGCTGTTCCCAAGAGGAAACTCTCCTGAGATGTCACAGGTCAGCTGTGGGCTGTTGTGTTCTTGACTTTCAGGCCTTCGTAGTGTTCCAGTTTGTAGGTTCCTTTACGATACAGAGATATGCTTCTTTTTCTGAGAGATGATTATAGCTTCACAGACCCCACCAAGGAATAAATACTAGTGGGAAACAACTGTGAGGTGCAGCGGGGGAGAGAAAAAGTACACAAAGGAGAGATACTTCTGTTCCCAGTGCCACTGCTGTGGCACCGCAGGGACGTTCTGGCACAGGGAGCCCATTCCCTGTGGAGGTAGAAAAGTCTCGGTCCCAAGAAGGAGACTACGTGGCCTCTGGTGTCTCCTGCAGCAGTGGAAGGATTGGCTCTCACAGTGAGGCACTTCTCATAATACTGGACAGCTGGGCGTGGTGGTGCACACCGGTAATCCCAGCACTCATGAAGCTGAAGCAGGAGGATTATTGAGAGTTTGAGTCCAGCCTGGACTACAAAGTGAGCTCAAGGGCAACCTGAACTGCATAGTGAGGCCCTGTCTCAAAAAGACAAAAAAAAACCCCCCAAAAAACAGTGGACATGCTTGTCAGCCAAGCCCATGAGAAGCTGCCAGAAGTCCTGCTGTTCATTTTGTCACATGCTGGTCTTCAGGGTGGCCTTGATTCACACCATGGGGTCCTGACGCTTAGTCTGATGGCGCCTTGGGAGGGTCTTCCTTCCTCAGAGCCACAGCTTCCAGTTTGTCTTCATGCTCTGCTGGAACTTGATTGCTCCTCTTCAGTATGCTCTTCGTGGAGTCACAGTGTACTCTACATTCCCTGAGCACAGCTGGGAAGTCTTCGGTCGTGGCATCCGTCTGTTCCTCCAAGGCTATAGCACAGTTCCCGAAGCGAGCTGGCACACTCTCCAGGGCTCCTCCCTCCAGCTCACCTTCCAAAGCACTACTACAGTACTCTCTCAGCGCTACATAGTAAGTACTCTGCTTCTTCCCTGATGGTCCACAGGGCTATCCAATCAATGGGTCCCAGCTCGAGTGCAAACGTATCTAAGTATTCATCCATGACTGCAAACTCCAGCGGCCACTCCTCAGTCTACAGCCTCTGGTGACATGTTTGACCGACCCACCTACTCTGGTCAGCAGCGCTCCCCCTTGCATCTTTCAGGCATGTAGGTCCTTAGCAGTAAGGAAAACATTAAAATGTTCATCAAAAGAGAACACAGGATGATCTGTAGTTCTTTTCAGTTTATCCAAAGTTTTTCTTCTGGTCTCCACAAAACCTTGTGAAAAAGGATCCAGGGCACTTCTCACCACAAACTTCTTGCAAAGTAGGGGAATGAGATGGGTGGGCTGCCATTCTTCCAGTTTGCTCCGCAGACAGTCAAAATCCTGGTATCTTCGATGAGCAGAATATTCTGGCAACGCTGCCTGAGCACTTGTGTGGTGATGGTGATGTAGATCTCCACGCTACAGAGATGCTTCATGGGGTCATCAACCGTGACAGAGAGATCTTGGGTCTCACCATCAATGTCATTGTCAAGCTGAGGTCTATTCAGCCAGGAAGATAAAGAGGCTGGACTTAAAGTGCCTGCTGGCGTGCCAGGGTGGGCAAAATAAGGTCCTTGTCTCTGGAGCTGTGGGCCATGAGCACTTCTGGGCCGGGAATGCTGTCTCAGCCCATGGCTCCTCACTCCTGGAGCCCAACAGCAGGTGCAGCCTGTCCCACAGGGACACTGCAGGGTCAAGGTGCGTGCTTTGGGATCCTCCTGCTGCCTGTGACCCAGGCACCGGCTCTACACCCGAGCCTGCCTTGGGTCCCTGGGTACCTTGGCTGCTTAATGTGAAATAACTTTTAAGCATGGGTTGCACTTTCTGCATTTGGAAAGCAAAACCAAACCAAACCAAACCAAACCAAACCAAACCAAACCAAACCCCCAAATTTTCCCATGCACTGTTATCTTCTCTCTGCCTTTGGAAACGTACACAGGTCCAGAGTTGTGAAGAGAACTCCAGGTCCAAGGAAAGTGGAGAGTTGGCTCTCAGGGGACTGCTGCAAAGACAAGATGGCTGGGTGTGATGGCTAAACCTGTAATCCCAACACCTTGGGAAGCTGAGGCAGGAGGACAACATTTTCGAGCCTGGCCTGGGCAACACAGTGACTCGGTGAGACTCCCTCAATGTAAAAAATGGAAAAGGGCGGGAGATGCAGCTCTGTGTGAAGATCCTGGGTTTAGAAAGAAGAAAAAGATGAATTAGATGAAGTAATGTGCACAAAACCTTAGCCTTCCGTGTTATGATGTGCTTGACATCAGCCTGGGGTCTCTGCTGCCTGTAGACTCAGAATTCCTGGACCAAAGGTAAATCTGTGAGCCAGGAGGGGCCATTTCCTCATTTTGTCAGCAGCCTGGAATAGAGTAGGTTAGGCCACAAGCATGAGGCTTGCAGTCAAGAGTTGGCTTAGGGTCAGGGATAAATTTGGGGTCAGGGATCAGGATCAGCCTAAATGACTCTGCTCCCAGTGTCTTCAAGACTGAGTGAGCATAGAACACAACGTACTGCTGGGTGTGGTGGCACACGTCCGTAATCCTAGTACTCAGGAGGCTGAGGCAGGAGGATCACAGAGAGTTTGAAGCCAGCCTGGACTACATTGTCAGACCCTGCCATAAAGCAAACACAAAACAGCACCCCTCTTGTACATTTAAAATTTTTTTTTTCTTTTGGTGTCAGGAGTCCAACTTAGGACCTTGTGCTTGCCAGGCAGGCACTTTTGTCACTGAGCTATATCCCCAGCCTCGCCCCTTGTGCATTAGAAGATTACATGAGGAATGCGATCTGTTAGTGAGATTCCACTCCATTCAACGTTTATATTGTCGATGAGAAAGGTAGGATAAGAAAAGTTCAGTTCAGCAAAGCGGATATGCCTAAGGTGGGGTAGTGTCTAGGGTAGGGTGGTTTCTAGGGAGGGGCTTTCCTGGGCGGGCTCCAGGGCGCTCACTGACACCGGGCAGATTGTAGAGTGTAGTAGCATCTGCAGAGCCCCTGCATCGCAGTAGCACCGGAGACCAAGGGTGATCCTAGCACCGCGAGAGGCCATGAGCTGAGGTACCGCTAGAGATCTTGACCTGCCCAGTGACCACACAGCCAGCGAGCGCTAGCTAGGAGGAAGCCTACAGTAGTGCCTAAGAGACCCCACACTAGAAATCTTCATGGAGGCCAGTGGTGAGTTTTTGTTGGGGATTGAAGCGTGTTGCATTCGTGGCAGGCTGTATGCCTGACCTACTAGGGCTTTGTTTTTTGTTTTTCTTGATGTTTTGAGACAGGGTCTTGCTATGTAGTCCAGACTGGCTTTGGACTCGCTATGTAGCCCAGGTTGCCCTCGAACTTGCTGTGATTCTCGTGCCTCAGCCTCCCATGTGCTGAGATCCTAGTAGTGTTTTGTAGGGGTTCTAGCTTTTCTCTTTTAAGAATACAATCACCAAGATCTCAAGTTCAAGCCAAACCTGGGCCACTTAGTGACTTAGCTAGACCTGGTGTCAAGGGCTGTGGATATAGCTTAGTGTGAAGGTGAAGACCCTGTGGCTTCAACTCCTGCTGGGGGGTGGGGTAGGGGAGAGAGAGAGACCGACCTGCCCCTATGGCTGCTGGACAGTGGAAGTGCAATTGGAAAGCACTTTCCAAGAGGCTCACATATTTTGAAATGAACCTATGGATACATTAAGAGAGTTCTTATATTTTTCAACTTATACATTTGGAAGTTTTAAATTTATTTTTTAAAATTTTAGTTATTAGTATACATTTTCCATACATTGTGTTTATATTCCTGGTGTGGACTTGGTACACACACACCAGGCATCTGAATTCCTTCTTCCATCCCCTTTTCCTCCTCTCCCTTTCCTATCTCTTCTTCTTTTTGGTTTTTGGAGACGTGGGGCCATGCTCGGGTGCATGCTTGCCATCTCAGCACTTGGGAGGCAGAGGCAGGTGGATCCCTGCAAGTTCAAAGCCTGCAAGGAATATGCAATGAGTTCAAGGCCAGCCTGAACTACATAGCTCAAAACATACACACATGCCCAAAAATAAGAGAGAGAGAAAAAGACATGCTGTGAGCTTCTTAGATGGAGCTGTGGAGTAAGGGGTAAGGGAAATGTCAGACCCCAAGCTCCCCGGATGGGGGCCTGTGCTCAGCTGGCATCTGCGGGTCTCATCATGCTGTGAACAGAGCGTGGGTCTCCTCCCCTTGTCTGTGTTTTTCAACATTTTTTTTTTTTTAATTTTTGAGACAGGGTCTCACTACATAGTTCAGGCTTCCCTTGAACTCACTATGTGGCCCAGACTGGCCTCAAACTCAAAGCAGTCCTGCCTCAGCCTCAAGAATGCTGGGATTACAGGTGTGTGACACCATGCCCAGCTCTGTGTTTGCCTTTTGACCCTCCTCCACTCCCCCTTCTTTTTTGGAGAGAGAGTCTGCTATGTAGTTCAAATAGGCCTTGAATTCAAAGCGATCCTACCTCAGCCTCCAGAGGCACTGGGATTACAGGTGTGGGCCACCACGCCCAATTCTGACCCTTTCTATAGACTGTGGGATTATGCCTGCCCAGATGGGACTAATCCCATTCCTGGAGGGCTAGCTGTGTGTGAGGCTCAGAAAGCAGAGTGTAATGAACCGTCACTTCCTCGTCTTCACTGAGGAGACATTTATGGAGAGCAGCAGAAAGAAGCTATCATTATTTATGTTTTGAACATAAGTTCCATCATCTGAGGTCCCCTCTCCCCAGTTATTAGAGGGAGTGAGCTGTCCTTTCTGGGCACTGTCAGTGCAGCCGGAGACTCCAAACGTGAGTCCCTTTGTAAAGTGAGGAATATCTCCTCATGAGGAAAATTGGAAACTCCAGCGTAATTAGTGTTCTTCCTCTCCCCTCCCTCGCTTCCTCTCGCCTTCACTTTGTAATTGAGAATTACACATTTATTCAACATGCAAGAGAATTCAAAGAATTTATAATTTTGTTAATTCCCAAGTTACAGGGGAATAATTTTATTATTTTATTTTTTATTTGAGACAGGGTCTTGCTGTGTAGTTCAGGCTGGTCTTGTGCTCACTTTGTAGCCCAGGCTGGTTTCAAACTTGCAATGATCTTCCTGTCTCAGCCTCCTGAGTGCTGGGATTACAGGCGTGCACCACCACGCCTGGCTTGGCGAATGACTTTAACAAAGCTGTGTGCATTTGGTGCCTATATAGACAGGCTGAAATTCCCATCAGTAATTTTATTCTTTACCATATATACATAAATAAACTAGGTCAGTATTTGAAAGCAGTGCCACACACAAAAAGGTCTTGCTTGAATATTCACGATTATTATTTTTTTTGGTACCAGGAACTGAACTCAGGACCTCACAACTTGCCGGGCAGTTTGTGCTGCTGAGCTATATGCCCGGTCCTTGTGATTATTCTTGTTCCTTCACCTTCTGATCTCAGTGGCCAAGTGAAAACCAAGCCCAGCTTCTGCTGGGCACAGCCATCACCCTCAGGGAGGAGACAGGGGGAAGCAGGCCTCATTCCCCAGTCTGAGGAGCCTCCTGGGCGCTGCACTCAGGCACACTTCTCAGCCTCCCAATGCTCCTGCTTCAGCCTCTCCTGTAGTGAATGTGGGCTCCACATTCTCTGTTCCTATAGCTTGGGCCTTGGGGCAAAGGCCTACACTTGAGTTGTCAAAATATAAAACTGGATGAGGTGCTGGAAAGGACTTGAATTGGGCATTAAAAAAACAAGACTCATTTGACTCCTGTGGTGGAAGATCCTTTGCGTTCAGCCTTTGGCAGATTCTCCTAGGTGACTTCTTTGTGAGCCTCTCTTCTGAGGTTCTCCCCTTTGGGGCTGTGACCTCGTTGGAGAGTGGGTGATTGCTGCTCAACAGCTTGTACCTCTGCAGCTTGTTCTTACTGCTTCAGCTTCACCAGCTCGTCCAGCCTCAGGGGTTCACTCTGCAGGCTGAGCACAGTGCTGGGTGCCACTGCCACTGCCGCAGGTCAGGCCTTCTGAGGCTGAGTGGCACAGGGGGCCGAGACCATTGAGGCATCTTGGGCCTGTTGATGTCTTCTAAGATATTCTCTTGTTTGATGGTATACAGTGGCTTTTGCAGAAGTAATTTTCTTCTCAAATTCCTTGGCAGATTTCATCTTCTAGGTCTAATTTCACCAGTTTTGATTTTGTTTCTGTTTACTTTTTTGTTTGTTTTTAATTTTTGGAGACAGGGTCTCATTATGTAGTTCAGGTTGTCCTTGAACTCAGTATGGAGCCCAGGCTGGCCTAGAACTCACTGCAATCCTCCTGCCTCAGTCCTTGGAGTAAAACCATGTGCCACCATGACTGGTTCACCAGCTTTGTTTTGAGACCTTCAATTTCTTCCTTATATGGTGTAGCTCCTAAAGCAACTTGGATCCCACAGTGCTTGGATCATTTCTTTTCTTTTCCCTGTTTTTCTTGTTTTTAGGCAGAGTCTCTGTATATAGTTCAGGCTGACCTTGAACTCACTATGTAGCCCAGGTTGGCCTCGAGCTCATGGCAATGCTCCTGCCTCAGCCTCCCAAATTTTGAGATTACAGGTATGAATCACCATGTCTGGCCATTTCATTTGTTTTTTTTCAGGAATTTATTTGATTCATTAAACTTAGCTTTGAAATTTTACTATTGTGTCACTGGGCATTTCAGTTTCTTTCTGCATCTTTATAATCTTGTCTTTCTCATGTACAGCACTTTCTTTACCTTCACCCAGGGAACTTTCCAGAGTTGCAGAACTTTCTGAATTTTCTCTGTGGTTAGCACTGCAGCTCTTGGGATCACATGAAGACTCCTGGTGGCTCACGCGGCAAGATTACTATGGGGGCCAGAGGCTGGGGAGACCAGCACGTGGTAGTCACTGCGCAGGGTTCTACTTTTCTTTCTCACTGATTTCAGGTCCTGTTGCCACTCTTTGTATCTGACAGCACCTTTTCCCTCAAACTCCATCCATTCATTGGCATTCATTTATTATTTTAAGTCATTCAGTTGACAGATGCTATCATTTTCTTTGTGGGTGTCAAAATGAGTACTCAGCCCCTCTTCCAAAAACACAGCCTTTTCTTTCCCATTCATTGCTAAGTATGTGTTGACATTCAGTCTTTATGCTGGGGAAGTCATTTTCTAAGAAGTCTTTGAGAATTTCCTCAATAGGTAGATCGATATGCTGGTTCAGCTTGAGGTGCCCAGATTCTGTACTGTGTCCTTTATAATCTCGCTGGAGGTGCTGTATTTTAACACACAATTCATTCTGCTTTTCCACCTCATCAGTGAAGGCTACTTCAGAATTGTTGATGGATTCATGCTGTTCTTCCTTTGTCTTTATCTCATGGCTTAGCACATACTCAAGCTTCTTCACGACTCTGGAATCCCGTGGAACACCTGTAGTTGGCAGCAAGAATCTGGTTTGTACGGATGGAAGTGAGAGGTTTGCTTTTACTGTAGTGGAAAACTCTTTCTGGGTTCCAGTTTCCTTCTCCACATCAAGAGACAGTCTATTCAGACATTCACAGTGATTATCCATCTCTGAGTATCTCCTCAGAACCTCTCTCATAAAGCCAGAAAGAGATAAACTGTCTAAGGAAGGGGACGGCCTTACAATGGTAAATAAGCCATTGAAGGTGAAAGTGACTGGCTAAGAGAACATGTTACAGAAACTTTGGTTAAAATGCAAGAAGTTCAAGACAAACAAGAATAGCCCTTCCTTATGGGAGAAAAAGATGAGGCTGCCAAAATAATGAATGAGATGGGGCAACTGAATGGGCAGTTTGAACCCAGAGCCTTGTCACTATTAACGGTAGAAATGGAAAAGCTCTAGTTGTCTGAGAGACTTCAGCTAAGTACTGGCCAAACATCATCCCTTAGCTAAGGAGAGAGACAACCTACAGAGACTGCAAGAAGACCTCTAGTCAGAATGTGACCCACTCACACAGTGCATCAGAGAGATGGGTACTAAACACCAGCAAATGGAAGATGAATTAAAGTTGCTCATTGCTGCCTGAAAGAATGAGAGGAAACCACTGATGACCTGAGGTTGGATCTCTCAGGGAAGGAAGCAGAAGTAGCAGGTGTTCAAAAGGACTCAAAAGAGAATGATGAGGAATTGCAGAAAAAGATCCAAGAGCTTTTGAGAAAGGGGAACAGCTTATTAATGTAAAAGGAACTAGTGAGACATAGGAAAAAAAGAATGAACTATTCAAAGGACTTCACAAAGCCAAAGATTCTACTGTCCAGGGCATAGAGCAAGATACGCTTGAGTTGAGTAAGAGGAAGAAAGTCACGCAGAATAAAAATTATAGCTAGGGAAAGAGATGAGCTGCAACAGGTGCAGGGAACCCTTTAGATGGAGAGAGGAGAACTGAAAGAAAACCTCTAAGAAGTTATAGCTAAACTCCAAGAACTAATTTATTTCTACTCTCTCAATTACTGATATGGTTGAGTGTTTTTCTTTTCTTTTCTTTCTTTCTTATTTTAAAGAGAGAAAGATAAAAAGGAAATAAAAACAATGATACAGACTTTCAAAACAGGGTAATAAAAAATTAACCATGGTTAATATGTTGCGTATTGTTGTCTTCAAAGTAGTTGCTCAGCTTCCAAGATGTAGGCATGCAAAATTAATCAGTGACTATAAGCACGACCAATCTTTTCAATGGACTAAAAGAAATATGTGAGCTATTATACGTATCTTTTTCTTTTCACTTTCTTCTTTTCTCCTGTCCCAGTTGTTCTTTCCTTTTGAGCAGTTTCTCTTCCTTTCTCAGTATCTATTGCAGATTTTGTATCATATTTACTTTTTTAGTCTCTTACACTAGGGAGACAAGATGTTTACACATGTGAGTTTGATTTATTTCATTTATGAGTATCGTCTCTAGTTGCATTAATTTACCTATAAAAGCCTCAAGTTTATCCTTCTTTATAGCTGAGTAGCACTCCATTATATAACAATACCACATCTTTTTTCATATATTCCTTGGTTAATGGGAATTTAGGTTGTTTCCAAGACTTAGTTATTAAAAATTGTGCTGTTTATAAACATGGCTGCACATATATCACTGTGAAATGTACAATGGTTTTAATTCTTCTGGGAAAATACCCAGAAGGGGAATAGCTGGGTCGAATGGGACCTCTAATCCTAGTTTTTTGAGGAATCTCCACACTGATTTCCACAGTGGTTGTACCAGTCTACACTCTCACCAAGAGTGGAGAAAAGTTCTTTTTCCTTACAGCCCTGCTAGCATTGGTTATTGGTTGATTTCTTGATGCTGGCCATTCTTTTTGGGGTAAGACAGAATTTCATTGTTGTTTTAATTGGCATATCTTGAATAAATGACCACTGATGTTGAACATTTTTTCATATATTTATCTGTATTTCTTCTTCTTCCATTTGTATTTCTTCATCTGAGAAGTGTGTGTTTATCACAGATGCTCAGTTTTGGATTGGGTCTTTGAATTTGGGGGGCCTGACTGTTTTCAATTCTTTATAAGTTCTAGAGAGAAGTCCTTTGTCTGAGGAACAGTTGACTAAAATTTTTTCCCAATTCATTGGTTTTCTTTTAACCCTGTTGATAATTTCTTTTGATGATCAGAAACTTTTTCATAAGATGAGATCCCAGTTGTTGATTCTTTGAAGTATTTTCCATGCAGTTTGTTTTTTGTTCATGAACTCGCTGCCTAACCCTATGTCTTCCAGATTTCCACCTCCTTTCTCTTCCAGTAGATTTAGTGTTTCAGTTTTAATATTTAGAACTTTGATCAATTTTGATTTGAGTTTGATGCATGGTGATAGACATGGGTCTAGTTTTAGTCTTTAACATGTAGCAGGCTAGTTTTTTCAGCACCATTTGTTAGCAAGGCTATCTTTCTTCCAGTGAACATGTTTGGTCTCTTTGTCCAAGATAAGGTGGCTGAGTGTGTTTGCAGTTGTGTCTGCACCTTCTAATCTGTTCCATTGATCCTCAGGTCTTTTTTTTTTTGCCAGTGCCATGCAGATTTATCACTGTAGCTTTGTAGTATAGTTTCAAGTCAGGGAATGTGATGCCTCCTGCATTGCCTTTGTTGGTCAGGATTGCCTTTGTTATTCTAGGTCTCTTCTGTATCCAAATGAATTTTAGGAATGTTTTCTCTAGATCTGTGAGGTATGTTAATGGCATTTTGATCAGGATAGCATTAAATCTGTGTAACAGTTTTGAGAGTATGGCTATTTTCACAATGTTGTTTTTGCCTATCCATGAGCAAGGAATATCTTTCCATTTTTTCATATCTTCTTCAATCTCTTTTTTCAGAGTGCTGTAATTTTCAATGTATAGCTCTTTTATTTCCTTTGTTGGACTGATTACTAAGTATTTCAGTTCTTTGGATGCTATTGTGAAAGGTAAAGTTTTCCTAATTTCTCTCTAAGTGTGTTTGTTGTTTGTGTATAGGAATGCTATTGATTTTTGAGTGTTGACTTTGTACCCAGCTATGCTACTGAACTTGTTCATTAATTCTAGGAGTCTTTTGGTTGAGTGTTTGGAGTCTTCCATGTAAAGAATCATATTATCTGTGAATAATGATAATTTAACTTCTTCCTTTCCTATCCTTATTCCTTTTATAAGGGACAGCAACTTTTAGCACATCATTTTAAGATAGACAAGCCTCAAAATGTGTCTTGAGAAACATCCTGGAGGGGTTGTAAGGAGTTAACTTTGCATCCTGACTTTGCCCTGGAATTTTTCTCCTTGTTTGAGTTGTTAAGGTATATATCATTGTGTCCAGAGCCTGATCCAGTCATGTGGTGCAAGGAAAACAATTGTGGCCTGGCCTAAACATTCCAGTCTATCACCATGGAAACCAAAAAATGTATATAAGGTGAGAACAAAGGTAATTAAGGGCCACATTCTCTGATTGGGAGTGGGGGGCAATGACTGGTCCAATTGGTTCTAAATTAAAGTTAATTAAAACTCCAATTTTTCTGAATGAGTTCTTTGATCTCCTGTAGAGTTCAACCCAATCTTTTATTTTTGCCAAACACTTTTATTTCTCTCCCTTGTCTAATTGCTCTGGCTAATGCTTCCAGAACTATGTTGAATAGGAGTGGTGGCAGTGGACATCGTTGTCTTGTTCCTAATTTTAAAGTGAAAGTTTTCAGTTTTTGTCCATTTAGTATGAGGTTGGCTGTTGGTTTTTCATAGATGGATTTTATCTGATTGAAGTAAAGTCCACCTATGCCAGTTTTCCATAGGGTTTTTATCATGAATGAGTGTTGGACTTTATAAAAAGCTTTTCCTGCATCTATTGAGATGATCATGTGATGTTTGTCTTTGGCTCTGTTGATATGGTGTATTACGTTTATTGATTTGTGTATGTTGTTGATTTGTATATGGTATCCTGGGATGAAGAGCACTTATTTCTGGCATATAATCTTCTTAATGATTTGCTGCATTATCTTTGCTCATATTTTATTGAGGAGTTTTGCATCTATGCTCATTAGGTAGATTGGTCTGTAGTTCTCTTTATTTGTGCTTATCCTGTTTTCCTGATGTGAGAATTCACCACTATAAATTTCCCTCTTAGGACTGCTTTCATTGAGTCCCACAGGTTCTTCTAAGTTGTGTGTGTGCATTTTCATTTGATTATAGATTT
>PVLD010019205.1:0-37028 GCA_004027595.1 Dinomys branickii | reverse complement strand
TTTTTTTTTTTTTTTTTTTTTTTTTTTCTGTTGTTGAGAGGATCAACTGTCTGACTAAATTTGCATGTCTGTATATGGGTCCATACATCCACAATTCGAAGATATCAATGGATAAAGCAACAACGACTGTTGAGACCATATCTCCTTGTCTATAGATTAGTTGTGATTGTACTATTTTCTATGATAATGGGTGTCTGTTTGTCAATATGTTTTTGTACTTTTATGTTTCTAAAATAAAAAAAAATAAATAAATAAAAAATAAAATGCTTGTTCTGTGTTAAACCTGTCGCACTCATGTCATTCACTGCACTTGCGTCCTTCAGTGTGCCTCTTTTCTGAGATCACAATAGAATCAGTTACATGAGTTGGGCTAATTCTGTTCATCCTCCTGCCTTTCCTGGCTCTGGCAGTTGTTTACTTAAAAGCTTAGAAGGTCGTGCCCCTGCAGGGCTCCTCATTGGTGCTGTAATTGCTGCTGTTGTGTTAAAATGTGTCTGCTGTGGGGACTGTGGCTGAGCCTGTAACAGATCCAGGTAAAGGAGCAGACTGAGCTGCACCCTCCTCCCCCTTAGAACAAACTTCACTTACATCATGTTTGAGGTTCACCTCCCCACCTGGGGTAATTGTGAACAGATGTTAACTTTTTTTCTTTGGAATAGAGAGAAGCTTTTTCTTAAGGGTGGCTGAGAAACAAATGAGAGCAAACATGGGAAAAATGGTCAGGCTTCTAAAAGGGTTTCTTTCTGCAGTTCGTCATCCCATTGAGCTATGTAAGGTGACAAAGGTGTCAAAAGCTGCAGAAATTAGAAGATATTAGAAGGATAAACAACCAACACAAATAATAACTTAACAAATTGCTAATAATGAGTCTTTGTTTACATGACTGTTGAATTCCAAAGTACAGGATGAGATCTGCCTGCAGCTTGCACAGTCACTCCTGTCTGGCGTGAAAAACCAACCCCAATTCTCTTTAAGGGAACAGTTGATCTTGTAATTGGAAAAGCTGATATAAAGTTAAAAGGGATAACTATTGTGCCAACTGTGATTGATGGTAATCCTCAAGGTAGGATGTAGGTTTTTGAATGTGCCATGGATCTCTGGGTCTTTGAACAAAGGGAATGTATAACATAGTTCATTTTGTTACCTATAGCTAAACTTTACTTTGTTAAATATAAACAGCTCATGAGAAGACAAGATCCTCAGACTAAGACTACACAAAGATATTTTACATAAGAAATAACTAAAACAGGCCTATATGTTTTATAAAGATAAATAATGTTTTGAAGGCCTAACTGATACTGGGGTAAATATGTCTGTACTTGCATTAGAACTTTGTTATTCCAAAGAAATCAGGTAGTGGAGGTTATTACAAGACTTAAGAGATGTCAGTGCTTGCTTATTTCCTATAGGGGCACTGCACTTGGGATTGCTAACCAACTACAGCTCCTAGTGACTGGTTTAAATCTTCACAATTTCTTTAGATATATTATTGCTATGTGAAGTCTTACAAAGGATTCCACAAGTGCTACTAAAAAGAGGAGAAAATCTATATAAATGATGTTAACCTGAATAATAGTACATCTTACAGAGAGAGAACACAGGAATACTTGAAAGGTCTGAGTATGTGATAATATATGTAAAGTTGGTGTCTAGCTTGAAGCTACAGAAAGGGCATGAAAGTTGCTGGTATTTTTTTAGGATGGAATAACATACTAAAAATATATTAACTATAGAAAAAATGTTTTTATTTTTCCAAATTCTTTTTATGAGTGCTCTGCTAACTGACCTATAAAAAATAAAGTTCTGACTAGTCTTATAATTGCAAACTTATAATTCAATGTGGCCAAAATATATTTGAGTGCACGCTGAATTTATAAACAAATTGTTTTGTGTATGTGTTTTTGTTTGTCTCTGTCCCATCTGTAAACAGCTGTTTTATTTGAGCTCAACAAATTTACTTCTTTCATATATTTTTTTTATTTTTGAGAAAATTGTCTGCAATCTAATTTGGTTTATAGATTCAATATTGCTTCTGCCAAGTTGCTGGCTAATCAAAATCATGTTAAAATTGGTTATAAACCAATGTCATAAATACAGTTGTTTACATATTATAACTTGAGAGTGTCTCACTGTTCAAAAACTGATGTGTGTAACTATGATTGGATGTTCATAGGACAAACAAAGGTGGGTTAAGGTAACTAAATAAAAATCTCTTGGGTGGAGAGAGATTATGATACAGTACTCCAATTGATAACCTCCTTATTCATTAATAAGGAGCCCCAATAATCTCCATAGCTTAATGGGAAGCACCTCAATAAATATTTTTCAAAATATATTATTGTGATATGTTTACATTGGTTATTGTTAAAAGGTTAAATTTTCAAAAATAAGGCAGTAAGGTTTTCTGATTAAAAGTCCTTGTGTTCCAGATATTTGTAATAAGAGGTTCATGTCAGGCCAACATGAATTCATCACTCAAATGATAATTTTTTTAACAAAAACATATGTAATGTAAACAGTCCAGACAATGTTATAAATTGTTTAAAACACATCCTGTTTTAAAAAGGTTGGATAAAAGCTCCATATGTATTAGGTAGGAATGATAACTAAAAGGGCTATTTTATTGTGCTATAAAAATGTTATCATACTTGTTATATAACAATGCTATGTATGATTTTTTTGACTTCCAGTTTTCTTTGTAAAACTATATAACTGTTGTATGTTAATATTCCACAGGGATTCAACTACTAGAACATCCATGATGATAAAAAAAATAACAGTTCTCTGGCTGTACCTTATATTTCAAGGTACTTACAGTGTAATGTCATTAATCTTCTTTGCTGGATGTTTAACAACTGAGGTTTGGAGACAAAAAATTAAAGAGATAAACTGGGCTTAGAGGACATCAATATTTTGGCCAAGCCCCCTGAGGTAAAATAATACCCAGGACATATGAGAACCTCTGCTGCAACATCATAACTCAGTTGAGTCCCTGACCTTCTGATCATGGAGATTACGGGATCAAAGAGGAAAGTGATTGTATGGTGTATAGTTTGCCTGAGGAGAATCACCAGGAGAAAAGGTCTCCTAAGCTTTCACAGAAAGCAACTTGACTGGGCAAAGACCATGACTCATTCTGATGGCTGACACTGACATAAGTACTGTACATGTTCGCAAGGTAAATCCTGAGGAGAGTTAACTGACCTTGATAGGTACCAAGACATTAATTTTAATCATACAGGTCTCACTTTAACTTGGTCTTAAACAACCAACAGATAAGTATGACTACAACATATTAATAGATAAATAATTAATTAATTAGGTGTACCAGTACAGTTAGGAACGTGGCGACAATGGTAAGTTTGTGTATTACAGGTCATAAAACACCGCTGTGGATGCCATCCTTGAATATAGGGCCATGATAGAAAAAAGAGATCTTAAAGCCCATATTAAAGTGTGCTGCCAACAGACCTGTCATGGATCCTATAGTGTACTGAATATATTAACATGCTTGTGTCTCTTACTTCTGTTCTGACAATGCTAGTCATATTTTAGCTGCAGCATTAGGAAAGACCTCCAGTCTAACAGATCAAGGAAAACACCTCTGCAGTTACAACCACAAGCGCCCTTGGATGGACCCTGTTGGACTTAGCCAGACCACACTTGATTCCCTACAACTTCCTTGTGCCAAACAAGCTATCACGTCCATTGTTCTGATATATAACATAGGAAAGCCCCATTTTGGAGAACTCCACTGTACGTCAAGTAGAGTCTAGGCTGCCGTCATATGACACACTTTGTATTTCTTAATGAAAAAAATATGTCATGGGGGGGAATGTATGGGACAGCAACTTTTAGCACATCATTTTAAGATAGACAAGCCTCAAAATAAGTCTTGAGAAACATCCTGGAAGGGTTGTAAAGAATTAACTTTGCAGTCCCAACTGTCCTGGAATTCTTTTCCATGCCTGAGTTGTTAAAGTATATATCATTGTGGCCAGAGCCTGACCTGGTAACATGGTGCATGGAAAACAACTATGGCCAGGCCTAAACATTCCAATCTGTTACCATGGAAACCAAGAATGTGTATAAGGTGAGAACAAAGGCAGTTAAGGACCACATTCTCTGATCGGGAATGAGGGGCAATGATCAGTCCAACTGGTTCTAAATTAAAGTTAATTAAAAAACTCCATTTGTTCTGAATGAGTTCTTTGATCTCCTGCAGAGTTCAATATGAGTTTTGATTTCTCCCGTAACAAAGGAAGGGGGAAAATACACACACACACACACACACACACACAAGATAGGTAAGATAATTGTACTGCCAGTTTTTATTAGTTCATTGAAAGGGACAGTGCTTATAGTTTGATCTATTTCGCATGCCTATATCTGATAATCTCAGCAACTACTTTGAAGATCACTGTAGGCAATATAATAACCACTGTTATTTCCTATCATCTTGCTTTGAAATTGTGTAGCAGTTTTTACATTTTTTTTCTCTTTAAGAAAAGAAAAACTGTGAGGACAGGGACCTTGTTTGGTGTTGCTCACCAGGGCATTGGCAGCCCATTGCTTGGCATGTGGTGGGTGTTCCATAAGTATTTGCTGGATAGGTAGGTAGGGCAATGATAGTCAAGCCTGGAAAGTAAACTGAGCTGGTATCAAAAAGAATATTAGGCAAGAAATAATACATAGTTGGCAAGAAATTACGTAGTTGGTGCAGTCGACGACATGAATCCACAAGGAGGAATGGGAAACATTCCTCCAGGAGACTCCTCTAGGCAGAATCAGCAGCGGCAAATGCAAAAGGCCTTTGAGGTGAGGTGCGGTGTCATTGGAACTGAGCTCTAGAAAGAAGCATCCTGAAGCCCAGAGCTTGTGATGCAAGTAGAAAGAAGGGCCCATGGACACTGATCCATAGAACATAGTAAGAATTAAACACTAGAGGACAGTGAAAGAGAACCTGAGGTTTGGCTTGTTTGTGGTTCCATCATCCAAGGAGGGAGAAATAGGAGATGGAGCAAAAGTAAAGGGTTGCTTCTAACCCTGTTTAGTTTACAGCAGTGAAAGAAAACCTAAGTGAAGGTGACCAGCGAGGAGTTAAAGACAAAGTCCTCTGGAAACTGGAAGGGAAACACAGACAAAAGCTCCCATCTGAGGCACACTCTCCAAATAAATCACTGAAGAAAAAAGAGAGGGAGAGATCTGACTTGAAAAGGAAACTTCTGGGTGTTCTCCCTGCCCAGGAGCAGGTAGCCCAGATAGAGATTTGTGAGATGTAGCAGGGCAAGGTAAGTGCAGGACTCAGAAGGTGGAAGAGGACAAGGGTTAGAAGTGTGGCCAGCAAACAAAGACAAATACAGAGTCAAGGCCTCACAGGCCCATTTAATTCCATGTTTGACTTTGTTTGGTTTGGACAAGTTCAGCTGAGTTCTCCCAAGAAGTAAACACCAGGCTGAAGAGAATGCGCTGAACTTGTTGCCACAATACCCTAGAATTGCTTAGCTAAGGTTTCAAAGTGTTTCATCATTTTTGAAAACAAGGAAGAGAATATTATATTTGCATAACTCCAAGGTGTTTTCTTGAAATGGCACAAACATAAAAAAAAAGAAACTGTAACGTTTATATGAAATATAAGGTCAGTAGAATAGGCTCCTCCTTCTGCAGGGTGATTGACATGGGCAGAGGCACTGCCTCAGTTACCCTAGGTAAACTGAAAGAGGAGAGGACTGTTGACTCAGCACATCTGGATGTCCCAGGACATTGTTTGGAAGCTTCTGTTTTATGTATCATTGAGAAGGTCTGAATTTCACTGAAAGCTCTACAAGCATTCAGGCCTTCATAATTATTGGCTATTGAAATAGTACTACCATGTGAGTTGGTAAATAGTCACAATCTTAAGTCTCACAAGCTCTTCTCCCAGAGAAACTTTCCCTTCTTCAAAGGACACACTTTTCCCCCACACGTGTGCTGCCAGCTAGGGTGAATGGTAATTTCCCATTTATTTTAGGTCCTGTTCAAAGCATAGCTTATTTACAAAAGGCAAATACCTGTCCAAAATCAAACATACACTATAGGTCTTGGGGATTTCAGTTTTACCATTTCAACATGACCCACAAAACCTCCTAATTAAGAGCAACGACCAAACCTGCAAAATGTCAAAACATAGTGAGAAAAACAATAAATAAATTTTTTCTCATCATAAAGCACTTGAAAAACTCCTATTAATCACTGACCAGAATTCAGCACTGTGCTTGCAGAAAAAAAAAAGTGTAAGTGCATGGAATGTTTAAAACCTCTACTAATTTTTCTTGCCAGTCAGTCGTGAAGTGTTTTCCAAGAATGACCTGGGCCTCCTCTTCAACACAAACCTACACGTTGACTCACACTGAGAATCTGTGCCCTGACACATGCTTCATGGAGAACTTGCAAGAGACAAGAAAATGGGGCTCCCGGGAGCCTCTGGGGAGTTTCTAGACATGAGAGTGAGGGCTCCAGAGCCCTGCTCTTGGATCTCTTATTGGCTACCCCAGTCAATGCTCTGAGCTCCCCGAGTGACTGTGAGTGAGCGCTTCATCTTCTGTCCACACTGGATGGATGAAATAGTGCCTTATTTTGAGTTTTAAAAGTACATTGTATGTGCAAGGGTCAGACTGACCCCTGGCTTCTGTACCTCCTTCCTCCTGATCTCTGTGTTCACTGTTCTTCTGTCATCAGCACCTCTGAGCCTGAGCTTGCATCTGCCTGTGCCACCTTAGATATGTGCACAAGGGGTTCCTTCCACTATTAGGTACCTGCTCAAATGTTCCTAGAGCATCTGATCCTACTAACACAGAGAACCCCTGCAGGCTTTCCACTGCTGTGGTCTGAAATGTGTCCCCCCACATTCATATAGTGGAAATTAAATCTCTAAAGCCACAATGTCAGTAGCAATGAGAACTCCAGCTTCATGAATATGTTCATGCCTTTAGAAGGCCTGGAGGGAAGGACTTCTCTTTTCTCCACTCTACTCTGTTGTGAGGAAGTGTTCCTGCCTTCTAGAAGCTGTAGGCTTCAAAGTTTTCTGTAAGAAGCGGAGACTGAGCCCTCACTGCACATGGAACAGGCTGGCACCTTGATCGTGAACTTTCACAATCAAGAGGAATAATTCTCTGTTCTCTATAAGTTATCCAGTTTTGTGTATGCCATTACAGCAACACAAAATGACATCTCCATCCATCATTACTTATCTCTAACCATCATATTTCCTTTTCCTTTGCACCATCTGAAATAATTTTCCAGTCCTCTCATCCTTTTCCTTGAGAAGGGGGAATAAAAGGAGGAAAACATTTATTGTTATATTTACAGTATCACAATAGGCCTAGAATAGGTGACCAGTGAATACTTGTTCTTGATTGGCTTCCTCTTCCGGCCACCAGACACATTTCCTGGCGATCCAGCAGGACCACACAACCAAGATTAGGCTGGACTCTCCAAGGACAAAGGCCCCAGGAGCTTCCAGTAGAGGAATATTTGGAGAAAGGCTTCTGACTTCCAGCTTGAAAGAATCCAGAAAGTAACATGAAAGAAATTATGCGATGACTAAAAAATGCAGGGAATATGGGCAACACCATTACTTTGCCTTCATGGGGCTGACAACTTCATTGAAAAAACAAGACCAACAAGAAAGATGCAATTAAGGTGGCTGTCTTGGTTACTTTTTTCTCGTTGCTGAGACAAAATACCCAACACCCAAATTGAAGGAAGGAAAGGTTTATTTAGCTTACAGTTTGTGGAGGTTTTAGTGCTTACTTGGCTGGTTCTGAGGCAGAATGGCACATGGCAGAGGGCAAACTGTTTAGGGCAGCAGAGCACAGCAAAATCAACCAGCAAAAGGGAAGAATGGCTGCAAGCAGCTTCCCTCTCTCCCCTACATTGTAAACAGTCTACCCCTGCCCAGGGGGCGTGTACCTCTTACATAACCTCCACGCCCTCCTCTTCCACAGGCTCAGAATGTTTACAAACACCTTGGCTTCCTCCTGAATCACACAGTTAACCTTTAAAGCATACCAAATTAACATAAACAACATCCCACAAGAGTAAGGGCATATCCTGTTTACCCCAAGATTTACAACTGTTGAGTTACTTAGTTAAACCTTCCCAAGTTGACACAATGTATCAACCATAACAGTGGCCTAAGTGGTATCAGCAAGTGTAGCCCATAAAATTCTCTGAGAAAGGGTCCGTGGAGTTTACAGAGTAAATAAGCCCTGGCAATAAGTATCTCTCATATAGTAAGTTAAGGGACAAAGATGGGAACTATCTACATTTTCTCACAGTTCATATGCTGAATTAAATAAAATACTGAGACAGAAAACTGCCTAGATTCTCACATAGCTCTAATATTCTAGCAGATCTCCCATCCAGATGTCTTACCCTGAACGTATGAGACTATGAGGCCTTCATGCTCTCTAAACTTTTATTAGGAATTTCAATAAAAGTCCTTATATATCTGCCCTATTAAAATGTAAGTTTCTTGAGAGTCAAAACTGTCTTTCTTCTTTGTTCTTTTTATTGGTTTTGCAGGGATGAAACCCACCGCTCTGTACAAGTATCTTGGTTACTTCTCGTTCATTGCTGGGACAAAATACCTGACACCCAGAGTTAAGGAAGGAAAGGCTTATTTATTGCACAGCTTTTGGTGATTTCAGTCCATACTCAGCTTGCTGTAAGGCATGTTGGCACATGGCAGAGGAGTAAGGGCCTCACAGTGGAAGACAGCAAAAGCAGCAAGAAGAGAAAAGGAGAAGCAGCAGCAAGCAGCCTTTTTCCCTCCCTTATATTGTATGCAGGCTCCCTGCCCTAGGGTGAGTGTAGCACTAACATCCATAATCCCAGCATTGGACCATGACTCAACCAGAAATTCTTGAAGCCTGTCCCATGACTCCCTGGGACTTTGGGGAGACATCTAGACACAAACCACAACAACGTGCTAGGCAAGTGTTCTACCAATGAGTCATTCCTTTAACTCCAAGAACTAGCTCTGGCTCAAAGCCGCATCCTCAGAGTAGAACACTGCCAGGCTTCGCTCAAGTGCTTTGTAAACAGTGTCATATGACTGAATGATAGGACACCTTACACCTTTTGTAACAAAATCAATTGCCATATAGAAGTCATAAAGCATTAATCATCTTTGGACAATGGGAAAATCCATAACACTGTATCATTCAAAATGCCACCTTCTCCTGTTCATGGAACTACATAAACATTATTAGCCCTAGAAATGACTGCATCAAAAGATGCTTTAATAATTGAGGGCCAAAACATAATTACAGCTCCCACACAAGCCAACCCAAAGATATCATTGCCAAGATACCATCTTATCATACCCGGATAAGACTTATATTCTTAACACAGGGTGGGGTAAAAATAAACAAAAAGATGTTTCAAATGAAAGAGATCAGTGGGCCTTACACTGTTTTGACAGCAGATCATAGACTGTCACAACTGAGGGAATTAGGAGACCAGCTTCTCCTGCCATCCCATAGTCATCAGGCACTGAGTGGGGCCTTACTGACCTCTACTAGGCTGACAAGAGCTCTCCTGGCCTCAGCCTACTGGACTCCAGTGGCTCTTGCCAGGACTGGCTAAGCAGATGTGGACCACATGCATCCGGCTACCTGGGTCACACCCACCTGATGTATACAGGGTGCTGCCTGAGGAATGCTCCCACCTCTGAGCCACCAAAACCAGTCTTGGTCCTGTTGGAACCTTGTTAGCAGCTTTTCGCCCCTTTCAACTTTGACAAATCCCCATAATAAGCCTTTTATAATACATTTTATATTTTGATTATAATGAGACTTTGTGATGGTGCTGGTTTTAGAGGAGTGTTTTGTTTTACAATGTCTTCTCTGGTTTTATTTCAACCTACCTCTTCCATTTTCCTGAGCACAATTAAAAGGCACTGCTAGTCCAGTGATAAGTCGCAAGAGTCTAGACATCACTCAATGGGATGACTATAAAAGTCTTATAAATGATCTCCAGGTGTCCACTCTTTCTCCTGTAATCTATACTCCAGCCAGCAGCAAGGACAATCTGACTATGATTTCCCTAATGGCACTGTCCCTATTCACCCTACAATGGCTCCCTATCACACCCACAGTGAAATCCAACCTCCCCCCCCTCAGGTCTTCGCATGGTCTCATATCCAACAGGTAGCTAACTGGTTCACATTCCACTCCTCTATCCTGCTTTCTTGTTCTTAAAAAACACAAGCAAAGTAAGTTCATTTCAGTTCCCAGTTTAAAGATTTGCCATCATCTCTCTTTTTGTTTGGTTGGACTTGATTTCTAACTTTGCTACCTAATCTGAAGAGCTCTTTTGACTCAGGTTATGCCTTTGCCTGCTACTAGTCTCCCATCCTATTTTATCTTTCTGATGGCACTTACACCTTGGAGAAATCACCTCACCTAGGTTTCCTTGCTTATCCTCTATTTCCCTACACAGAGTAGAATGCAAATTCATAAGACTCAGATCTACATGTTCCTGTTTTCTATTTGTTTTCCATGCCCTTTACCTACTTAGCACTGATTATATCTGTGGCATCACATAAGAAGAAAAGGCCGCTGAATTAGCATGGAACATTCTGAGCCATGTGTGGGGCTGCACCTCTGCTCTGCACTGCTTCAGAGGTTGAGCAGGAGGATTACCTGAGCTCAGGAGTGTGAGACAAGTTTGCGATAAACCTGAGCAATATAGTAAGACGTCACCTCTAAAAACATATATCTTAGAGCTTTTAATGTAGAATCACTGATAATTTGTTTTTCCTAAAGATTATTGAAAACTTCTGCATTTGAGGTCTCATTAAATTTAAATACTTCCTAGCATTGGAAACAAAGTGCTGAAACTCTGGATTCAGGCTGATTTAGCTGAATTCTACCTTCAACAATTAGCATGACCTTGGCTGAGTTATTCAGCACCCCCAAGCCTCAGATTCCTTGTCTGTAAAGTACAGGCACCAGAGTAATTATGTAGCAGGTTTCAACTCAGGTTGAACTGGACACCCATATGAAACTGTCTGCACTAGTGCTTGGCAATGGGGAGTACTTGCAGAGCATAGTGTTGTGATTGCTGTTGGTTCTATGCTCCCTTTTGATTTTATCACAAACAGATAAAAGATGTGGATTTCTCCATCAGAAACCATGCACACCTTCCCATTCTTTCTATGAAGGTTTGAATGTATCCCAGTTCCAAATATATGCAATGCAAAAACAAATAAGTATGCTTGCCTTCCAGCAGCTCATAACCAGGGAAAACAAGTGACCCATTATCAATTAGCAGATAGGGCCAAGAATTGAGCTGCCTCTTGGCTGACAGCAGGAAAGGGAGAGAGATCTCAGTCTCTAAGGGTGGAGGGGCCAGGTTCATGTTTGCCTGAACCAGAAGGCAAACGGTGAGTCTGAATTAGCCTGGGTTGGAGCCTGGTTGGGCAGAAGAGGAAGCAAGGGTAATAGGAAATGACACGGTTTGCAGAGAGGCGGTGATGATTTGGTTGGAACAGATTGTAGTTGGGAAATAGAGCATCCTAGTCACCCCTGCTGACAGAAGGCACAGGGGGTCCTGGAAGGGGCTTCGTCAGGAAGAATGCACCCCCAGCTCTGTATCTAGGATGGGCTGGACTTGTTCACGAAGAAGGCTGGCTGGGAAGGTACTCCTGGAATCCTGAGCAGGAATAGCCAATTTCCTGGCTGTGGAGATGGAAAATAGGGAGCAAATGAGAGACAGAAGGAAGAACTGGGCACAAAGAAGAATTCCAGGACCACCCCCAGGGAGCCTGGTGGAAGGGAGCCCTAACTGCGAGACTGAGAGCTTTAATTTCCTTTTCTGTGTGCTCTAAAACTCAGTGAAACAGTGATTGTGGACACACATCACACTCTAACGCACTCATGTGATGGGATACGATGCAGCCTTGGAAAAGGGAAAATGTTGCTGTGGCAGGAGCCTGGGCGTAGGTTGGGGAGATGGCGGAAATGGAGAAGGGAATGAAGAAGACAGAGGAGCGAGGGACATAAAAAGTATGTTCGAACTGTTGTATGTAAGTGTGCAACAGTATTATGTGTACATATGTAATACCTTGACTAAAATACCTTACTGTTCAAAAAAATGAAGTAAAATTCTGTCCTTTGTAACCCTTAGGTCTCTTGCCCAAGACTTGCCCAGCCATCATGGCAAAGGTCCAGTGCTGAGTTACAATGGTGCCTAGCTTCTTCCCGACAGAAACCCCTATGGTTTCTCCTTCCCAGCTGCTTCTGCCAAAGCCTGCACAAACCAACAATGATCCAATCCCTCTTAAGCACGTTATGCTGAGCAATCTATGTCAGCTACCCTGTGCCCCCTCCCCTCAGAGTGCATATAATCTCCGCCCTGTCCTTTGTCTTCAGAAAGCCAGCACAGCTGCTGTGGTGCTGACTCCCTCTGTGCCTGCATTAAACTTTTATCTCTTGCTGTTTATATCTGTCTCCTCCTCTGCGTTGTGTTAGATTGAGTACCTAATTTTACCTCAGTCCGTTGGTGCCATGACTCAACCAGATGGGGGGGTCGCTTTACTCCTGGCATGAGTCTATCTCCCCGTCTGGGCTGCCTCCCACAGACCTTTCTTCTTTCCTTCTCTTCGACCCTTCTCTCTCTCCCTCTTTTTCTGACACTGGGGAACACCTTGCCTTCCCATTTCTAGCAGAAATGCGACACCAGCCTTCATCTCATCAGTTTTCAAGGTGAGCCCTGTCTCTTGCTCTCGGGGTACTTGTCTCAAAGTTGTGGCCACGTCGGCACCCCGACATCCTCACGCAAGTCCCTCAGGACCTCTCCTTTGTTTTTTCCAGTGAGGATTGGTGAATTCATTGTTGTGACACAATCTTCGGTCATTCCACATTGCCCTTTTCCTTTCCCTGGTGACGACTGGTTGAATCATTGTTGGGACACACTCATCCCTTTTTTAAGGCACGTTCTTGGTCATTCCTCACTGGAGGGTGATGATTCTATGCTGATTTACTGCCTTCCCTTTCCCCTGGAACATTATCTCAGTTTCATCTTGACATGGGTAATAATTAATCTTTACCCAACGAAAACAATTCTCTGGGGTGCCTCTCAGGCACTTAGGCACTCTTGGGCTAAAACAAACCCTCAGGCCAAATGGACAAATTTTCCTTTGCCAAAAGGCTTGGCCTGCTTATCACTTAGATAACTCTGAGCAATGGCCTGTAGAGGGTACACTGTTTTTCAACATGATAGGAGACTTAGATGACATTTGCTATTGTAATGTCAACTGTAAATATCTTATGGGGAAACTTTCTTTCAGCTGCAGGCATGCTGTGTATCCCCATCCCCCTCAGTCCATACACCCCAGACCCACCCTCCCCACCACGTATCCCCTCCAGGCTCTGCTGATTTGCTCTCTGCCCTCTGCTCTTGCATCCCCTCCCAGATCATACCCACTTTTGTTCCAGGAACTGCAACTCTCCAGGCTCCCACCAAAGCCACTGTCCATCCTCTGAGCCACTCTTGGGCTTAGCTCTAATGTGTGTTGCCAACCTGCACTGCCCACCAACCCCATCATGCCTGCACACTCAGGACTCTGTTCTGGCTCCAGCCATGGGCTGGGCCCCTGCTGCCCAGAGCTACGCACAAAGCCCAGTTCACACTCCTTATCAACTTCCTCCCTTCTACAGACACTAGCTCCCCCTCTCTTTAGCAAATATTATCTCCTCCTGTCTCCAACATAAAAGGATACTTTATGGCTTGCTGCCCAAGCTGTAGCAGACAAGAGACACTCATTACATATTATTTTCCCATCAATATAAAAATAGTCTATATAAGTGGTAATATTAACCTAAATTGTAGTAAGTCCTATGTGGACAGATCAAAGGAGCACTTGGAAGGTCTGAGTACATGACAATGTGTGTGAAGATGAAGTCTAGGCTGAAAGTTGCAGGAAGGACATGGAATTTGCTGGTATTCTTTGGACAGAATGAAATAGCAAAAATCCGTTCAGTACAGTTAAAAGGTTTTTATATTTTCCAGGTTCTTTTTAAGGGAGATCACTGCTAACTGACCTATCAAAAATGAAGTTCTGACTAGTTTTATAATTACAACCCGGGTTATATGTGAGTGTACTCTGAACTTATAAACAAATTGTTTTATGTATGTGGGTTTGTTTCTTTATGTCTCTGTACAATATGTAAAGAGCTGTTGTATTTGAGCTCAATAAATTTTTCTTCTTTTAAATTTTTTGATTTTTGAAGCAGTTGTCTGTCTGTAATCTAATGTAGTTTATAGGTAGATATCTAAATTGGAGATTTGCTTCTGCCAAGTTGCCAGCTGGTTGAAATATCATCAAAATTGACTTTATATTATGATATATTTACACTAGCCATTTTGAGAAGGATAATTTTCCTAAGCTTTCAAAGAAAGCAGCTTGGTCAGGCAGTGGGTATGACCCATCCAGATGGATGACACTGACTAAAAAAGTCCAATTTAGGCCCTCAATCCCCACAAAAAGATTTATTAGATACAGCCTTCCATTTCTATAATAATAGAGATGAATTATCTCACTAAAAGAAATTGAATAAATTAAACATACAAGCTAAACACGATCTGGAACAAAAAAACAAGTTAAACTTCACCAGTTCTGTACAGCAGCACTCAGGACTTGGAGACACACTACAAGAGAAGGAGACCACCAAGACTAACAAGACCCAAGCCCTTCCAGGACCATGCTTGGGATTAACACCGACACTAAGCAAGCATCTGCCCAAACCCAAAGCCACCGCCAGGACCATGTCCCACCTGTATACAAGAGGGCCACTGGAATGTCGATTGTGCTATGT
Organism: Dinomys branickii; assembly: GCA_004027595.1. Lineage (NCBI taxonomy): Eukaryota > Metazoa > Chordata > Mammalia > Rodentia > Dinomyidae > Dinomys > Dinomys branickii. The sequence continues at coordinate 22,164 of PVLD010019205.1, read as the reverse complement.
GCCAGACAGTGGGTAAGTCATGTACTTCCCTGCCTCACAGGAACCAGCAATGCTTGCTTCACTCTCAGACTCATTGCTAACTGACCTGCTTTGATTTGCCACTGGAGAAGATTGACAGGGCTCAGGGTCCACAGCCCCAGCCAAGGTGACTCTCTTGGAACCCTGACTCTTGCTAGATGTCTCAGATAAAACAATCTCTTTTCTTCTTGACATGGGGACCACATATAGCATTAATCCTCAATTTGCTGGCCGATGTTCAGGGTCAGAGCTCTCCATAGTGGGGGTAATGGTAAACCATCTCAGCCTCTGCAGACAGGTCCCATTCCTTGCTGATTTGACACGCTTTTGTTTACACACAATTTTTTGGTTATTCCCACCTTCCTGGTTGCTCTTCTGGTCAGGGACGTATTACAAACACTAATCTTCTACACTTTCACTCTTCTCAATGCACTGATACTACAACCCCCGCCTAATATGTCCAAATCCCCCACTCCCGATCTCCCCTTCCGAATGTCTAGTAGATCCCACCATCTGGGACACCTCTAATCCAACCCATGCCACCCATGCAACTCCAGTCCTAATATGTCCCAAGCATCTCTCAACCTTTCCTTGAATCTCACAAAATTCGATAGCCCCAAAACATCTGACAAGATTGAAACCTCTTATCTGTAGACTCCTTTCCAATGCTTTTCTCAAAACAACTAACTCTCCTTACAATACCCCCATCTCGCCTGTATTAAAGCCCAATCGTACATACAGATTCATCCAAGATCTCAGAGCTGTTAATGCAGCCATACTTCCCATACATCCTGTACTCCCAAACTCACTCTCCTCTCTGATATCCCCCATCAACCTCTCAAATCTCAATATTAGATTGAAAAGATGCTTTATTATTCCTTCACATCCTCAATTTCAAGTTCTTTTTGGATTTATGTGGACAGATCCAGATACCTTTCAATCCACTCAGCTAACATGGACCGTGTTACGCCAGGGGTTCAGAGATAGCCCTCACATTTTTAGCCAAGCCCTAGAAAATGACCTTGTAGCTATAAATCTACAGCCCAGCATGCTCATTCAGTATGTAGATGACCTTCTAATTTGTTCTTCCTCCTATAGCAGATCAATACATCACACAGCTGCCTTACTAAACTTTCTCTGTGGTAGAGGATATAGAGTTTCCCCTTCTAAAGCTCAAATTTCTTCACCAAAATTCAAATATTTAAGCCTTACACTTACATCCACTACATGCTCCCACTACACCCACTACACCTCTGATCATAAATCTCTACTCCATGACTTACAGACACTAGTTACAAAACAGCGTATTGTCCTTCCTAGGCTTTTTTTTTTTTTTTTGGCGGTACTGGGGATCGAACTCAGGACCCTGCGCTTGCTAGGCAGGCGCTTATTCCACTGAGCTATATCCCCAGCCCCCGTCCTTCCTAGGCTTATGAAACTTTTTCTGCCTCTGGATCCCCAACTTTGATTCTTTGACCCTACCACCATATTGGCCTCTAATGGGTCTCTTTCAGATCCTCTGGACCCCACTATGCCAATTGATACCCCATTCACAAAGCTAAAAGAGGCTCTCCTTAGGGCTCCTGCACTCACCCTTCCCAATCCCACTATACTGTTTGCTCTGTACAGTGGGAGTATTAGGACACAATTTGAGGATGGCCTCTTTGCTTTAGAGCATTGGCGGCAGCAGCCATCCTGACACAAGAAGCCAAAAAATTCATCCTAGGATGAACAATCACAGTCTACTCACCGCATTGACTACCTGAGTTAATCTTTCACAAAATACTACCAGCTCTGATGATTTCATCACAACTACAACAAGTACATCTAGCTCTAATACAGGAACCCACTGTCAAAATTTCAAATAGCAACACCCTCAGTCCAGCCAGCCTATTACATTCTCCCACACCAGATACAGAGATAGATCCCCTACATAAATGCAAAGATATTCTCCAATTGATTTCTACGCCTTTCCCCCACATAAATGATTCTCCTCTCTCTACTGCCACTAATTCCTGGTATTTAGATGGCAGGTCTACAAACAACACCACTCAAAAGAGAGCGGGTTACTCTATAGGTAAACTTCCTGACTTGACATGTGGACCTCTCTTCTTGGCTGTTTCTTCCTAATCCTCAGATCCATCTCTCCCACCCCTACTCAACCTCAGCCAAAACTATACATCTTCACCTTCACCACACTCTCAACAGATGTTTGGCCAAAACCTAAAGTTCCAAAAGCAATAACCCAAACCAACTGGACTGAAGGAAGGCCAAATCTCACATTAAGGGTCCAAGGGACAGCTTGTATTTACTATAAAGTACCCCTCAGTTTTCCTAAAGCCCAGAGATGGGGCTTTGCATTATACATCAACAGAGGACTGGATTAGGAATACCAATTTCCCACCACCGAGAAACCTTAATCCTAAAACTCATCACAATCCCACTCACCACATCTTGAAAAAGAACAAATACACTCACTTGATAGAGTACACCCCCAAATCTAAGACAACCTGTTCGACTAACAACAATTCAAATTCTCAATATGACCTATACCTGGGTTCAAAAGGGCACTAAGTATTCCTACCCTGATTGCTGGCTATATCTGCCTTTCTCGGCTAATGTTTATATGGTCCAACCAATAATATTTAACCATTCACACCTTAGGCCAAATAGTACCTCATACCCAATTATAAGTCCTCTTCAAATTGCTGCAAATCAACTCTGACCTCTTAATCTCACCTGCCTACACTCATCCCATGGCCACACCATTTCAAACAATCTCCCTAATCTATTCAGGACAAACTTAGCTGCCTGTACACACCATTTCCAACTAAATCCTCAAAATCTAAGTTCTGAAAAACATCCACCCCCAAACACATTCTTTGTTTGTGGTAATGGATCCTACTCCTTTCTTCCCACTCACTGGGCTTCCACAGGTACCATTGGATTCCTGGCCCCATATGTTTCTCTAGTAACAAACAACAAGACTCTCATACATCATTATAAACCACACATCACCTTAAGACACAGAGCTATTGCACTAGTTTCAGCATTAGTAGGTATTGAGATCTTAGCCATCGGAATGGGGGCAGGATGATTAGGGACCATCTTGAGCTATTATTCTCAAATACCAAATGCAAAAGCTCCAAAACCTTGCAGCTAACATATGAAACTGACTACTCTTCATAATCTGCTTACTGGTCATCATGGGCCTCAATACATGGGCCCGTAACTTAATGCCCATTATGGGCCTCCTGATTACCATAATAATTTTTTTTCTGCTTCTTGGTCCCTGTGTCTTCAGGCTCCTTTCACAATTCATGCAGGTCAGAATACAGGCATTTACCACCAAAGAATTCCTTCTCCTGAGTGACATCATTCACGAACTTCGGTGGTACAGGCCTCTTAGACCCATATTCCTTCTATTTAGGCCGCACATCACTGTGTCCAGCTGAAAATAGCCAGAGAGACTAACAATGCCCCTTCACACCAAAGAGATGCGAATGTTAGGTCCCTTGCCCAATACTTGCCCAGCCATCATGGCAAAGGTCCAATGCTGAGTTATAATGATGCCTAGCTTCTTCCTCACAGAAATCCCTCTGGTTTCTCCTTCCAAGCTGCTTCTTCCAAAGCCTGCACAACTGAAAATTATCCAATCCCCCTTCAGCATGTTATGCTGAGCAACCTACATCAGCTACGCTGTGCCTCCCTCCCCTCAGAGGGCATATAAGCTCCAACCCTGTCCTTTGTCTTCAGAGAGCCAGCACAGCTGTTTGGGTGCTGACTCCCTCTGTGCCCGCATTATACTCTTATCTCTTGCTGTTTATATCTGTCTTCTCCTCTGTGTAGTGTTAGATTGAGTACCTAATTTTACCTCAATCAGTAACAGCATGGATGAATCTGAAGGACTTTAGGCTAAGTGAAATAAACCAGACACAGAAAAATATAACTCAGGTGTCTTGGTTACTTTTCTTCATTGCTGAGAGAAAACAACCAATATCCAAAGCTAAGGAAGGAAAGCTTTATTGAGCTTACTGTTTGTGGAGGCTTCAGTCCACACTTGGCTGGCTCCAAGGCAGGTTGGCACATGTCAGAAGACAAACATTCTTGGAGGAGGAAGATAGCAAAACCACAAAAGCAAAAGGGAGGAGTGGTGGCAAGCAGCCAGTTTCTCTCTCTTACATTGTATGCAACCTACCCATCCTAGGGCACATGTAGCACTCACATCCATGATCAAAACATTGGACCAGGAATAAATCATAAAATCTAGAAGCTGCACCAGGACTGCATGGGGCTTTGAGGGACATCAAGACAAAAACCATAACACCATGTAATCACACTTGTAAGTAAAATCTAAATCATCCAACTAAGAAATATAGAGTGGAATGGAGGTTACCAGGGGAGGGGTGACAGATGAGGAAATGGAAGATGCTATTTAGGAGATAGTCACAAGAATAAAATTTAATCACAGGAATAAATTATAGTAATCTATTACTTCCCATCGTGACTAGAGTCTGTAACAATTAATTGCATACTCCAAGACTTCCAGGAAGATGGTAAGCAGCAAGGAAAGATCCTCCCAGAGGATCGCGACCCAGACACTGGAATATAGCAACATGAGAAAGACAGGAAGGAGAGAAATGTGTATCCTGAATTCAGGAAGGATCTGAAATGAGAATTGAAGCCCTCAGAAAGACCAAACAAGACCTCTCCTGGAGGAAAGGCTCAGAGGGCCCCCATGGCACAGATGGAGGAAGAGAAGCCTGGGAAGGAGGGAGTCACCACTCCAAAACACACCCTCGGCCCACTCACTCACTCTGGCACTCACAACTTCAGATTTGGAGACCCATACTCATGGGAGCCTCCTGATTTGGCCAGGGGAGAGCAGAGTTCTGAGAGCTGGTCCAGGACCAGAGCGGAGAAAGCAAAGCCCAGAAAAGAGGCAAAACCAGTCAGGAGGTGTTCTCGAACCCAGTGTGAGGATGAGAAGTTACAACAGCCATTAAAACAGAATCCCCGCTCTGAATCAACCTGCAAGGCAGAGTCAGAGCAACCAGTACACAGCCCAGCACACCCAGCTCTATGACTGCCCCAAGTCTATGGCCTCCTACTTCTCCACTGTGTGAGCAACTACCACCAGAGAGCAGCAGACAGTGTTGGCAGCTACCCCAGGTCCACAGCAATTCCCAGGGATCCAGCCAAAGAATAAATGGGAACTGGAACACAACAGTAAGAGAGAGCTGTAGATGGAGGTGTATCACACGACCACACACCCTTCTCACTCCAACACCAAGCAGGAAGCATGAGCTGAGTTACTGGGCTTCAGCTCCCACCCTGAATTCTCTCTCTCTGAACATCTTGAGTCCTGGTGACCCGAGCACTCAACATATGTTCCTGACAGCAATGGGCTGGGTCCAAGGGCTTCAGGGCTCACCCTAAACTCTAATATCAGCACCAAGAGGGACTTCATACTGCTTGCATATATGAACCTTGTATGAACCCATAACGTCAAACTTCACGAAAAGCAGCAGTTCCATAGTCCAAGAGACAACAACATACTTTACAGAACAGACCCAAAAAAATCCTCCAATTCTCTCCTAGAAGTAATAACTAAACTTAATACACACCCTGGACTACCACAGTGGGCACAGGTGGAGGAGACCTCACTACACCTGTGCCCAACATTGTAAGTGCGCCCAATGCTCAGCTACAAGGGGCAGGGAGAGGCAACACTGGAGATTGAGAAGTGGGAAGAGGTGAAGAACTGGAACCAGGGTGCAGACCTGGTTCTCTAGCTGGGTGGGGATAGCCTCCAAAGAGTCATAGGTGACCTGCAGAGAGACACAAGAGGCCTATGTGGGGACCCCAGTGGCCTCGATTGGGAGCTCAGCAGCCTGAGGGCATAAAGGACTCCCTGCAGGCTACATGAATACCGTGAAGTCCTGGACTGGGCCTCTGGCAGTGTGGCAATTGGGCAGAGACCAGTGGTCTACTGGGGACAACCCCATGGTCTCGACTGGGCCAATGGCAGCATGGTAAAGGGGCAGAGCCTGGCGGTCTACTGGGGGTTACCCTGTGGACTAGACCTGGCAGCTGGCATAGCCTCACTGAGGCAGAGTCTAGCAGTCTGCTTTGGTGACCCTGAGGATTCGACTAGGCCTCTGTATGCACTGTATCGGGGCAAAGCCTGGAGGTTCACTGGGTAACCCTGCCGACTTGACCAGACAGATTGCTTTGAGGGCTTGTCAATGGAGACTTGACCATAGTGAACTGGGTTCCCTGCCTATCTATTGTTTTTGAGGATGGGTGATTTTCCACTTCTTGCCATTACAAGAAAGATTATACACCAATATTCCTAATAAAATTAATTTAAAAATTTCCAACAAATTGCTAACAAATTAAATCTACCACACTATCAACAGCACATTAAAAGCATTGTCCACTCAGTCTAAGCAGAACTGTCCAGTAATATAATGACTGTTCAGCACAAGAAAAGCAATGTAAATTAATGTACAATAAGATGAAGATTTAGACTCAAATACCTCAAGTGTTGAAAAAATTCCATTTAATAAAATTCAATATCACGGTAAAAATCCTCAGCAAATTAAGACTAGAAGGGAGCTTCCATAACATTAACATTGACAGTACATGGATGTATGCAAAGATATTCAACATGGCTCATTGGAGAAAAAAGTAAAATACACGACTTTCACCTAGCACAATAAACAGTAAAAGATCTTTATCACTGTGTTGAACTCATGTGGAAAAAATGGTCCTTTAGCTAGACATGATGGAGGGCACATTCACCAAATCCACCAAAATGCAATATTCATTCTTGTTTTTTGGGGGGTTTTTTTGGTACTGGGAATTGAACTTAGGAACTCGTGCTTGCCAGGTAGGTGCTTGTGCCACTGAGCTATATCCCCAGCCTTACTATACATAATTTTTGAATCAGAGATATATCTCCTAAATATCTTGTAATACTGGAAATAAATTCCCACTTGTGAGCACACATATTTATCATGACGTTACTTGTGTTAGCATCATGTTAGTCATCCATACAAAATTTCATGGCATAGAATATAGTACAATATATTATAGTATATATAGTTTATCAAAATATATTTCTTCATTCTTGGAAAATGTGTAATCTGCTTGGGTTAGATGTTCTGTAAGTGTCTGGTAGACCCTGAAGGTTAACGATGTTGAGTTATGTTCTTGCCAATCATCCCTCCAGAGTTTCTACCATCAACTAAGAGAATATTGAATTCTCTGATCAAAACTGTGCTCTTCATTTCTCCTATCTTAAGTTGTAACAATTTTTTCTTCATACATAGTACAGCTGTCTGTTTCGTTCCCCACAGTTTTAGGAATGCTATTTCTTTGTGGCAAATTAAGTGTTGTATCATTAAGCAATGTGCTCTTCTGTTTATGGCAGTGTCCTTTGCTTTAAAGCCTCCTTTATCTGGACACTATCCTCGCCATCTTTCAACCTTTTGATTAATGTTCACCCAGCGTGTCTTTTTCTTCCTCCTTCTTTTGCCCTACAAATGTCATTTGATTTGAAACAAATTTCTTGTTTTCAGCATGTAAGAGTATAAGACTTTTTAATGTACTCTGCCAAGTTCTTTAATGAGCATTTAAAGGAAGGCACCTCAGGGAAGGATGAAAGCACAAGGAAACAGCAAAAACACAGATACATTCAATACACTTTTATTCTTCTGTTGATTCTGCTGAACTACTGAAAAAATTCTACCACCTTAATGTGACTTTTTGTATACGTGGAAGGAATGTTTAAGACCAATGCACAATGTTTAAGACAATGGCTGACAGTAAAGGATAAAAAAGGATGTAAGATTTCTGTATCACTGCAACCCATGAAATGCAATGCCAGTATTGTGGATAAAATACATCACTAACATTAGTGAGTGTAATAAAATCCCTATGGCAGCCACAGAAAACCTACCAAGGTAAATACACACTGCAACCACAGTAGGTTAATCATTATAGAAGTCTAAAAACTTTCAAGTAACCTACAAGAAAGTAGGAAAGAAACAGAAAAAGAAAGAGAAAAAAACAACAGGAAACAAAACAAATGATAAAACTTAATCTTCAACATATTAGGACAACACAAAAGATAAATGCTCTTCATTTTAAAATGATACAACCCATTCCTAGAATTCCTAGAATAAGTGTGAAAGTCAAAGAACAAAGCCATAAGTTTAAGAGTAAGATTACTTCTTACCCCATACCATACCTGTTGAAATTATAACTAAAACACTGGGTGTGCACCATTTCTGAATTTTATTCATGAGTAAATAGAAATAAAACGAGATAGACTGAGAGAAAATTTGGTTGGTAAGAGGGTCCATGCTCTAAATAAACATTATTCTGCAACTTGCTTTCTTATTTGACACTGTGACATATCACCTTCCCATTAGAGAATATATTTTTCTCATGCTTTTGGACGGTGCATTGACTGTGATATGGATATGCTGTGGCTTCTTTAAACATACTTCTAAACCTTTGTTTCCAGAAATGTGTCTACAATGCACATAATGAACATCTTACTAGGTCTTGTGACCCCACAGAAATGAAGTATCAATCACATCTTTTGTTTCTATGAGCTGGTAGGACAAGAATTCTGACCTAGGGCTACCTGACTTCTTTCCACAAAGAGTAATGTGAAGCTTTTCTGGGAAGGTGCAGCCCTGCTGCCGTCAATGGTAGAGGACTAAAAGTTCACACTGTTCCTGTGGAGATGACGGTTTTCCTCCTTCCCAAGCAATTTCTTTTACTATGTAATATTTAACACACCTAGAAATGCATGAAATCACATGCACAATAATGCAACCACATATGTAACTATGACACAGTTCAAACCGAAAACAAGAGCAAACTTTAAGATCTTTATATAGCTTTAATAACTACATTTCCATTTCTATTCCATGAAAGTAACAATTGTATACATAAACAAACATATACATAAAGATATATACTTTTTACTGGGGGTTGCTTGTGAGTATAAAGATGGTCCTTCTCCCTGAGAGCTGCTCTTTTTCCAAAGGGCTTCTTCTCTCTCCCTGTTCTTCTGGTACGGGTAAGCCTTTCTATACGCTCCTGGTGCTCACCCAAGGCAGTGCTGATGAATTGGGTGAGTTGATGTCTCATATGTAATAGCATAGTTTTGAGAACCAATAACATGACTTCTTAGAAGACTTTCAATAAATTGTTTAATATTTCCTTTGCACTATCCCTGTGCACAAGTTACTATAAGTTCCTGAGCCTCTTGGGATTTTGCAACAGAAATACAACTGACCTAAACTTGGCCCATCGTTGGCCTAGTGTTTGGTCATTTTGTCTGATAAAGGAGAAATCAATCACCAATCCATTTTCCCTGTAGAGACATGTAATTGTTATGTCTTTATTCAGTTAAGACTTCAATAAAAATATTTATATAGGGTGATATGACTGAAATAAGAGTTGTTTAAAATAAGAGTTAGAGTGGTAAGGAGAAAAATCGCTAATGTTCAGTGATGTATAACAGAAGTTCTCAATCAAAATGAATCCACTGAAGGAAGCATCCTGCTGTCAGGACTACTGTGGGTCCCCCAAATTCACCTGAGTAAATATCCCTGAGGCAGTAAGGTTAGAAGGTGAGGTCTAACCACAGGTGATTAGGGCACAGAGCCCTGTTGTCATGGCAGAACCTACATTGTTAGTGCAGAGGGTGATTCATCTCAACTCTGTTTGTCAAGTAATGCAATGTGCTCCTCCTAGCCTCTGGCCCTCGCCTGCTTCTCTCCCTGTTCCTGCTGTAGGTGACAGTGGGAGACTCTGCATCATGACCGGTCTTACATCATGATCCTCAAAGCCTCAGACTATATGCCTCAGAAATGTCTTTTCCCTGTAACCACACAACTCCTGGTGCTCTACAGTACAGCACAAAGAAGACCTAGGCAGACTTTACTTCAGTAAACCATTCAGGAGCCCAGCCTAAAGCAGGAAGCAATAAGCAACATGTGAAGGTAAAAATGGGATGCCCACCTAAGTATGATTTGCAGAAAAACAGTAACTAAATTTAACTTTTACTATCTACCATGCAATATTTAGACCACATTTCCAATAAACATTATGTTATCTGAAATACAAATTTTAACTTTGTGTTCTGCATTACAGCTGGAAAGCATAACAGAAGACAGTCAGAGTCTCCATGAATGTCAATATCCAACAAACTGATGGGAAAGAAAGGAAATAGAAAATCATAAGTTTCCAGTTTGACATGGTGAAGGGGATGGAAGTCTGACAGGTCTCAATGTAGCACAGGTTGCCTTAGCCTCTTCTCCAGTGAGGGGAGCATGCTGCTACAACCACACACAAGCATGTAGGGTTCACAACATGTCTTGCTCTCTCCCCGAAAAAAAGACACATGGACTGATGGGCAGCAAATTTTTTTCTGAAATAACCAGAGTGCACGGTACCTACTCTACAATAAGCAATGTTCCGCAAGAGGGAAAGATATTTATAGATAAAGACATGAAATCAGAGAGCTTGAGGGCTGATGTGATATGCAAAAAGTGTGTACAAATGTATTACAGATGTACACCTAACTGGCTGTAGAGGAAATCTAACTCAGGGAGAGAAAGTCAAAGATATCTGTGATTTAAACTAAGCTATCAGGATATATAAATCACAGTGTTGTCCCATGACTGTTCCTAAAGCTAAGTAATAACTGAAAGGAAAACATGCGGACTACTCTTCCTCCTTCATCTACAGTGACACCTAGCTTCAGGTACTTGTTCCACAATTTTGGGGAAGATGGTAGCATTTGATTTTGTGTGGGAAAGTTGGCCCAGATCATGTTCATCAGCTGATACAGAGTTCAAGAATGGAAGCAAAATTTAGCCAAACACCTCTGTTCATAAACTGAATTTCTTGTGAGCAGAAGCACTGGTCAAGTGAGGTATTACCATATAGGACCTGAAAGTGTTATCCAGTAGGAGAGGTTAACTCCTCAGACAGCAGTTAAGAATATCTCCCACCACAAGCAAACTATGAAGCCACCAGACATGTGGTCTATGAACAAGCTCAAGAAATTCTTCCTGTTCTTTATAATTGTCTACATTCAAGAGGTGAACAGGGTGAATGATTAAAATGATAAATGATTAGAACAAGTATATGATGTACATGGGATTCTTTAAAGGTAGAAAATCATATTAGAATATTTTCTTATGCAAATTAGATGACTTGATACTGTAAAGGAAAGGTATATGATCCTTGCTTTTTATTTTTATTTTTTTTATTTTTATTTTTTATTTTAAAGACAAAAGAATGGAGACATATGATAAAAATTATACAGTAACTAGAAGGGAATTAGCACTGGATGTTGTATTACATAATGTTATCTTCACATTAGTTAACACAAAAACATTAAAGAGAAGATAGTAGTGAATTTGCACTGAATGCTGTATAATATAAAGTTATCTTCACTTCTGTTAATACAAAAACGATTGAGGAAATACAGAATTATAGAAAACATAGAAGGGAATTAGCTCTGGATGCTGTCCAGCATAATGTTACCTTCACCTTTGTTACTCACACAGATGATGGCCCATTTGATCATTCAATTTTTCTCCTCCCTCATCTCTGTTGCCCCACCACTCAATCAGTCATGTTCCCTGTGATAATAACTGTACTTCTGGGTTTTTCTATACCCCTGGACTCTCACCTTGGGAAGAGATATAGCTGCCTCAGACTAAACTATAACATACATAGGTGTATACAAACTGCCATGGTCAGAGGTGGAAAAGCACATATGCTCACAGCAGACCGCCTGGCTCCACCCCGTTGCCATGCTATGGGTGGGGGCAGGTCCAGTCCGTGAGGTGCCCTCAGCAGGGCCCTCAGTGGAGTAGCTGCAGGGCCCACAGCGGAGCGGACATGGGGCCCACTGCAGAGCGGCCTCGGGGCCCAATGTGGAGCAGCCATGGGGCCCACAGCAGAGCAGCCGCCTGGCCCACTGCGGAGCAGCCGCGGGGCCCACAGCGGAGCAGCCACAGGGCCCACTGCAGAGCAGCCAAGGGGCCCACTGTGGGGCCCTGAGTGGAGCAGCCGCGGGGCCCTCAGCGGAGCAGCCGCGGGGCACGCATCCCCATCAGGGCGCCCTCAGTGACCCATTTGGCTCTCTCCTGTTGCCTTGATGCCAGAGGCCCTTTCTTCTCCTCCCACCTCCTTCTGATCTCCAGCATTACCATTCCCCACCCCTTCCAGCTGGGCATCGGATGAACTTACAATGCTTGGTATAAGGGCTTGAAATCTCTCTGGCCCATTCTCACTGTGTTAGTTCAGGGTATGAACTGAGACTAAAGATGAGTTCTGGAATAGAGTTGGAGGACTTTTCTCACGTCTGCTGTATGGATTATGTTGTTGTTTTTTAAATTCCGAGTCTGCTGCTTTTCATCTAATCTGTCGCTATGGGTTCATGCAAGGTTCATATGTGCTAGCTGTAAGGAGACCCTCTTGGTGCTCACATTAATAGTTTGGGGTGAGTCCTTAAGTCTGTGGGTTCATCCCATTGTTGCCAGGAACAGGAGGCGCGTGCCCAAGCGCCCGAGACTCCAGGTGCTCCCAGAAAGAGTTCAGGGTGGGAGCTGCAGCCCAGTAACTCAGTTCATGCTTCCTGCCTGATGCTGGAGTGAGAAGGGCATGGGGCCGTGTGACCCACCCTCATCTGCAGCTCTGTCTTACTGTTGTGCCCCAGTTCCCATTTGTTCCTTGGCTGGATCCCTGGGATTTGCTGTGGCTCTGGTGTCGCTGCCGATGAACCCCACTGCTCCCCACTGCCAGCCGCCCACACCGACACATAGACAATTAAAGAACTACAAAATTACACAGAATATAGAAGTGAATTATCTGTGAATGCTAATTTACCTAATGTTACTTTCCCACTTACTACTCTTTATACTGGTGGTGGCTCGCTTGAAAATTCAAATTCTCTCCTCCCTCGTCTCCATTGCTCTACTACATACTTCTGAACTCTCACCTTGGGAGGAGACATAGCTGCCTCAGACCATACTCTACAAGCTGTCCTGTTTGGGGTGGAAAAGCACCCATACTCATCAGGGACCGCCTGTCTCCTCCCCGCAGTCGTACTGCATAGGGTGGGGGCGGAGGTGAGTGGGTTCTGTTTGCCCTCTATGGCGTCACTTGTCAACCACCGGTGGGGCTGCCCAGGCCCATAGAGCCGCCCACTGATGGAGGGGACATCCCGGCCCGCAGAGCCGTCCGCACCCGCAGCCGGTGCCTGTACTCCTGGTCTGCTGCTCTTTATCAAACATATTGCTATGGGTTCTTGCAAAGTTCATATGTGTAAGTTGTAAGTAGGTCCTCTTCATGTTGTTAATAGTGTGGAGTGAGTCCTGAAGTCCGTATAATCGTCCCATTATTGACAGGAGAATTTGTTGATTACTCCCGCCTCCTAGTCTCTCCGTGTTCACAATGAGATTTCAGGGCGGGAGCTGAAGCCCAGCACCTGGGCTCCTGCTCCCCGCCTGGTCCCCGAGCGCCTCCGCTGTCTGCTCCATCCCCTCAGGGCCGCTGCCTGTCCCTGCTGCTTGCTCCCCACTCACCCAGTAAAGGGGTGGGGGAGGGGATCGCCTCGGGGCAGACACAGGGACGGGTGCGGTGAGCTGTGTGCTATTTAAACTGATTCCATCCTGTCTCCCAGCGCAGATTAGGGATGTTTCTGCAGGGTCAGGTTTCTGTTTCCGTGGGTGTTGTAATTTCTCGTCTTTGTCCTGGATTCCACTACTGCTCCCGTCCACCATTGCATCTTCTTATAGCTACGCTCTCTCCTCTGACCCTCTCTCGGAACTCCACACTCCCCTGGCCAAGCTAGGAGGTTTCCGTGAGGGTAGGTCTCCACAGCTGAAGCTGCGGGTGCGGGGATGAGGGGGAGAGCTTGTGTGTGATTTGGAGCTGTAGTTTCTCCATCCCGCCTCCCTCTGAGTGTGCCATGGCGGACCTCCAATCCTTTCTTCCCGAATAAGTCCTTCTTATTCTTTCCAAGGATTTCAGTTCCCGAGTTCAAGGTGCCCACCTCTGTCCTTTTCGTCCTTCTCTTATTGCTGTATTTCTTTGTCTAGGTGGGATTTCTGGGAGAGATTCCTCCTCTGCTTCCTATCCGGTCGCCATCTTGTTAACGGTCTCTGATCCTTGCCTTTTAGAAACATGACTTAAAGTTACTTTTCTTCTGTGAAGCAGTCTGCACTTCATAGGGAATCCACAGCTCTCATACACTGTTTACAGGGTGGGTTCTTGCCTGGAAAAACTATTTGGAGAGCAATGAACCCATTGGTCATGAGCATCAAACACAAAGAAGTGCACTAAAGTAACAAGGTAAAATTTGAAGAAGTCACAAAGATTTCCTTTCATCTTGGCCATTTTTTATTTTTTGTCACTTCAGACTCTTGATAGTCATGACAGAAAAAATGGCCCTAAAGTGACTAAATTCTGTCTTCTGGAATTTGGTATCCAACACAAATTTCAGTGTGTCCTGAAACACAAATAAATTGTGTTCACTGTATGTCTTGTACTATACGTGATGTCCATGGTGGGTGATACTGGGATGATCCTGCTCATCAACACAGACTCCAGACCCAAAACACCCATGTACTTCTTCTTGAAGAATCTGGCTTTTGTTGACATCTGCTACTCATCTGCTGTCACTCTCCAGATGCTCCAGAACTTCATGGTAGAAGACAAATCCATATCATACAGAGAATGCCTACTGCATTTATTTGTATGTGTAATATTTGCTACCAGGAATGTTTCCTCTGCGAGTCCAGCTATGGCAGTGGACTGTTATGTACCCCTCTATCAGCCACCTTGCTATCCCATAATCATGTCCTGAATAGTCTGCATCCAGTTAGTAGCTGACTTATATCTCAAAGGACCAAGAAATGCTTCTGTACACATGGGTTTTACATTCTCCCAGTCTTTCTATAAGTTCAGTATTAATCATTTTTTCTGTGATGTTCCTCTACTTATCAGCCTTTGATGCTCCAATACTATCATCAATACCATGCTGATTTCGGTCTTTTGGAGGCTGTCACTTCACACTCACTGTGTTGGTAATTTTTTTCTCATATATATATATATATACATATATATATATATATATATATATATATATATATATATTGTCAGTCACCTTAAAGATGTCTTCTCCTGCAAGGAAGAAGAAAACCTCCCCCGTACCGGTCACCTCACCACTGTCTATGTCACCATCTTCTATGGAACTTTGTGTTACATGTGCTTACAACCTCCTTCTCGGCACTCCCAGGAGAACATGAAAGTGGCTTCTGTATTTTATGGCATCATCATTCCCCTTTGAACTCTCCGATCCAACAGTTTGAAAAACAAGGATGCAAAAGAAGCTGTAAAAGTGACAAGGAGAATGTTCTTTCAATTGGACCCACAGACTTCACATCTTAACATTTTCCAAACAATGAAGCAAGGTATCCATGGAAGTTTTCATAGCTTACCACACAATGGAGAGTTTTTACCAAGAATAAGTGGTTTTCAGCTGAAGTCCCAATCAAGATGTGATTCACCCCGCATTAGACATAAGTATGAGAAGCATTCATTTTGAATCTCTATGAAGAGATTCACTGTTGTATTTCTAGCATCTGTTATTTGTCAGGAATCATTTCAGAATGCATTAATATTTTTTAATAAATGACCAAAGTAAATGTGATGCTGAAGCAGTGAATGCGCTCACTAACTAGGGAAGTTTACCGGCAATATTCCAGCAGAGCAAGCTGGTTTTATGACTGTGCATATCTTTGAAGAACTTCCTGTCTCCAAGAGCTGCTTCTGCACACTCCCGTGATGATCTGAATCTTCCATGAGAACTGGAAATCAGTCATGAGCAAAGATGGCTGACTTTATGAAAGTGTAAGTCCAGAATGATTTTGAGAGATGAAGCTGACACCATGTACCAGTTTAGAAAGAAACTGGAGAACATGGAGAATAGAATAGCAACATAAGTGTAAAGACTAGAATTCACTTCCTATATTATATGAGGACTCACCATAGTAAAATATAGTCATTTACCTATATACTGTTCATATGTATTCCTCCTGAGAGAACACTAATTATATGGTGACAGAATTATGGCCAGAAATAGATCATTCACATCCTAGACTCCAACACAGTAAGGGGGGCATATGTCCTAGTTTTTATTTTTGAGACAAGGCACTGAATAAAGATCATATATTTGCGGGTGTTTAAAGAAGCATCAACCTTACCTATCTAAAGGTCTGGCCTTTTCCTTCACTTAGCGGGAAGTTATCTCTAAGTTGATGGAATACATTGCCCACTAACTGTGTGTTTATCTGGGGGTGTTGGCCACTGTGGAGTCCCAAGAATGGATTTATTATGGGAGTGTAAGAATATACCAAATCAGTTTCAAATTCAGGAAGAGCTGAGACGGATGCTATTGCCTGATTGTTCAGGAGTGGTTTATATATAAAGATCAGGCACATGGTAATATGTGAGCAATTAAAGCATCAACTCTCAAGTCCAACATGCAAATTCTCATCAAAGTATCATTTAGGTAAGTTATGCAGTACATTTGTAGTGTGATTTCTCTGAAGCAAAAATCCTCTCCAGCTGTGAACCTCTGTAATGAAACAAGCAATTTGTTTCCCTTACGTAGTGGGGGGCAGGCGTGGGACGGACACCGCCGCTCCCAAGGGCAGAACAGGAGACAAGAAAGGGTGATGGAGCACAATAAAGTCCAAGACACACACAGGTGCACTCTGTGCAACCCCAACGCTCAGGAAGAATCCACAGTGCCTGCTTATGCTTCCTGCTGGCCTCGCTAGGGCAGATGTCTCACCTTCAAGATGGAGGACAATTTTACCAGCCATAGTTCTACCAATATTTCATTCATAGTGTCTTAAATAATGTACAAGAATAAAAACAATTTTCTTTGTATCTTGCTTTTCTTCCCCAATTTGCATGTGAATCACTTTTAAATGTCTATTTGTTAAATATGGGGTTTTTTTCTCCTGGTATACACCTCAAAATTGATACAGCCTCTCTACGCATTATATGGGCCCAACAAAGCTTTCGTAGTTTTAGCTATTTGGGACATCAGCACTTTGATTTCCATAAAATGTCTATGTCAGTAAGTTTTGGCTGCTAGAACAAATTATTACAGACTGGATGACTTGATGCAAGAGAAATTCATTCCTCAGAGCTGAGGGCTGGAGCTCTGAAGTCAGAGCAGCAGCACGGCTGGGCTCTGGTGAGAGTGCTCAGTGCTGGGCTGAAGATCAAGTACCTCTTGCGCCCTCTTCACACAGCAGACAATAAGCAGGTAAGCGAGTCTATTGCGGTGCTGATGTAGAAACAAACCCTGCTCGTGAGTGCTTCACTTTTAGCACCTCATCCAGTACTTCAAACGTCCCAAAGCTACCTGATCTAATAGCAGCATATTGGGATTTAGGATTTCTACATAAACATTGAGAACAGCAGATACTGCTAAATACACCAGCCAAAACCACCAGCATTCTATAAGATATGTTAGCAAACAATTACATCTGAGGGATGTTAGGGAGAACCCCAAATTACTACCCAGTCCATAAGAAGAGTGGCTCCTGGGGCTCCTGAGATGTGGATGGCATCAGAAATGGCCGCACTTCTGTGGGAACTATTCCTCACACTGTGTACTTTTACCTTTCTCGGTGT
This sequence comes from Dinomys branickii, assembly GCA_004027595.1. Classification (NCBI taxonomy): domain Eukaryota; kingdom Metazoa; phylum Chordata; class Mammalia; order Rodentia; family Dinomyidae; genus Dinomys; species Dinomys branickii. Next base: position 4,389 of record PVLD010019205.1, on the reverse strand, counting down.
AGTCATCCTAGGCAGCAAACAGGAAAGACAGAGTCCTCACATGACACAGGGAGGACATCCAGGGAGGAGAGAACTGCATAGCTGGTTGATTTCTGTCTTGGGAAATGCAAACCCCACTCCACAGCAGACTCTAGTGAATTATGCAGTGTCTCTCAGAGTTGCTTCTCTGGGTGACAGGGGATTTAAGACCTTATTGAACTCCCCTCCCCAGGGGTCAGAGGTTCCCCAACACTATTGACTTTCTCAAACATCTCTGCTGATTCTGAGGAGGGATCCTCACCTGCTTCACGGTGTTCACTGGGCGGAGAACAAGGGAGAGATACAGAAGACAAGGACCATGAGTAGGACAAAGTGCTCCCAAAAGGCACTGAAAACCAGGACAAAGATGTGAGCAAGACAGAGAGTTCAGGGAATCCGTGTACACAGGTCTGACCAATGGCAACTGCGGACATCATTGCTGATAGTTTTGGGGGAAGCTTTTGTTTTTCTTCTCAAGTACATATCATATATGTACGATTCCTTCTTGGTTTCCTGGTCCTACTTCTTTCCTACTTTTAAATGAAGAGTTATGACATAGCAAATGCAGACTTGGTGCATTGTGAGCCAACTAGCATATAAGAAACACTAAACAATCACCAAAGTGATGGTCTTGACTTCGAAACTATTGTTATGAAGGAGAAATGAAGCCCTATGTTTAAGCCAAAACATGAGTTAGGTTTTCTCCTACTGGTAGTGGAACACAATCCTAAAGAGTGTGCTAGCCACGCAGTGAGGGAGGCTGCATTGCGGTTCGCTAGCCTTTGGCCACAGCTCTCTTCATTCAATTGAGAGCCAATCAAAAAGCTACAGACTCACAAATGAATCTTTGTCTATAAAGAATAAGTGAACTACAGATCTAATGCTAGAATATGTATAGCCAAACAAAATTCAGTAGCTCTTATTTGACAGAGGGTTACCACAATAATCTAAAGTTACAAATGCGACTGAAGTAGTTGTCTTTCTGCAGTTGATCTTAAAACTGCAGACTTTTGAGAAAAATAAGGAAGACTTCAAGAATAAATTTTTCAACATATAAAGGTCAATGTAATATTACAAAATGTTCTCACTGGCCACAGTAGGCAACATGTCCCCTTCAATTTACATTACATTTAGATGGCTTTTTACAGAAAGCTGCATGTTTCTAACCAATTAGAGTAATTTAACCGTACTAAACACAGATTTCTGCAGATACAGAATGTCCTTAACTTGATTAATGATAACACAATTGTGGCTAATCAAAAAACTGTGTGAAAATAATTGCCTTCTGTAGAGATAACAGTGAATGTTTTTTAATTGTGCTCTCCAGAGAGCTTGAATTTTGTTCATTCAGATACCTAACAAGTGATCAATGCATTCTGTATCCCCAGAAGCCTGTATTCCTCAGGGGTTGGTACTGATTGATCCCTTTGAACCCAGCTATAAACCTCCCAATGAGGGAACCACAGCAAGACCTGGAGAGCAATCAGCCTGCAGCAGCTGCAGAAGAGAACCTGGAGACCACCGTGGTGTGAGTAATGCTAAGACATATCCTGTTTCCAGCGTCCACAGGGAGTGCAGGAGGCAGCAGAGCAGAAGGTGAGAGGCAGAGCCCAGCATGTTTCCCAAACCAGGAGGACTCAGGTCCCCGCTGTCGATAGGGTGGACAAGAAGTGAGAGGGGAGGGTGGCCTGGAAAGAAAGTGAAGGAACAAATAAGTGAATGTAATGGATTGAACAACTGACCCATTGATCTGTCAGTAGTGCAAGACGCTCATGGAAACTTTGTGTGGGTGGCTGTGGTCATGGGGGACTCACTCAGCAGCATCTGTCCCTGTGGTGGGAGCTCACACATATCCACTTGCTCACCCTCGTATCTATGCAGGCTCTGATTTTTCCTCTAACTTTTATTTTATGTTTTATTCGGAAATATCACAGATTCACAGGAGGTTCCAAGCACAGAGCAGGAAGCTTAAGGAACTCTTACCCTTGTTTCCTCTCAGAAGTGACATTTGACAATAAAACTCTGGTCCCTGAGCCAGGACTTTTAAGTTGGTACAGTGTGTGTGTGTGTGTGTGTGTGTGTGTGTGTGTGTGTGTGGCCTTATGTCATTTCCTCATGTCGGCTTCTGAAACCAGCACAGTAATCAAAATTCAGAATACAGGGCTGGGAATTTAGCTTAGTGGCACAGCACATGCCTGACAATCATGAGGTCCTGAGTTGGATTCCTGGTACCTCCTAAAGAAGATTCAGAATACACCTGTTATAGTTGATACATTGTGTCAACTTGGGGAGTCTAGAGGTTTGGCTGAGTGAATCAGCCGGAAGCCAATGTGCTTACTTTGTACACATCCTGAGCCTGTGGAAGAGGAAGGCATGGAGATTGTGTTAGAGCTACACGCCCCCTGGGTGGGGGTAGCTTTTTTACAGTGTAAGGGAAGGAAAGAGGCTGCTTCCCTGCCATTCCTCCCTTTTGCTTGTTGCTTTTGCTGTGCTCTGCTGCCATGAATGCTTGCCCTCTGCCATGTGCCACTCTGCCTCAGAACCAGCCAAGTATGGACTGAAACCTCCACAAATTGTAAGCCAAATAAACCTTTTTTTTTTCTTTCAGTTTGGGTGTTGGGTATTTTGTCTCAGCAAAGAGAAGAAAGTAACCCAGACAACACCTCATAAGGCAGAGTGCATGCAGGCATCTCTCATGTGACCCATGATAAACGAGACACCCCACCACCTGCCACTCTGTGCCCTGTGGTCACTAACCTTCTGTCCAGCTCCACAGTGTCCTAATTTTGAGTAGTCATAAAAGAGAAATCATGCAGTATTTGTGAACTTTGGAAATTCCTTTTTCTTTCTCACTAAACACCGTTAGAATTCAGTAGTTTTTCTGCATTTGTTAGCAGTTTCTTCCGCATTGTTTCTCCCCGCTCTTTCACCGTGTGCGTGAGCTGCGTTTGTTTACCAGCTGCTCTGCCTAGAACATGTTAGCGGTCTAGTTTGAGGCTTTACAAGTTAAGGGATCACTAAAAAATTAGTTACACGTTTTTATGTGGGCATAAGTTTTGTGCAAATGGAATTGTCTAAGAGTACAAAGACTGGGTTGATGGAAGTATGTGTACAGATTTTAGGAAAACCAAACTATTGTGCGCAGGCAACCGATTAGGATCAGAGACAGGGGCAGTTCCTAATCTCCATTCCTTTCCTCCAGCAAATTTTCCTTCTCTTAAAAAAATACTTTGCAGAGGAGCTGCACCATTTTGCATTCCCACCAGCAATGTACGAAAGATTCATAAGTTCTATATCCCCAGCCTTCCACCATTTTTTTTATTTTTAATTTGGAGACAGAATCTTGCTAAGTTGCCTGATCCAGGATCAAATTTGTAATCTGCCTGCCTCAGCTTCCCAGGGCACTGGGGTTCCAGGAGGCTGCCATCACGCTAGACCTGAAAAATGATGAAAAGCCTGTAACATGGTTTTCATCATGGAAAAGGTCATTAGAGAATCAATAGGTTTTTTTACAGTGTTTGACTTATTAATTCATTTATATCTATTCTCCTTTCGATTTTTAGTCTAATCCTTTACTAAGTCACTTCAGGCTGTTCCCTTCTGATGTTTGTATGGTTTAATATTTTGCATTTAACTATGCAATGAGCAACAGCACTATGGTAATATGCAAGGCTAAGTATATAGACAATTTAAAAACAGAGTTTGAGAATCTGTGCTATACACATGATCATTAAAGAATGCAGTTTGCCTGCAGATCCAACCAGGCAGAGGGTTACTAAAACTCAGAGGAAAGCAAAGATATTTAAAATAAACTATCATTACATACAAATCAAACTGGTACTACATGATTTTTCCTTAAGCTATGCCATGACTAAAGGAAAAAATCAACTTTGTGGTGATTGATTATCTGGAAAATGATCAGATCAATTCATAAAGGGGCTCACTTAAACATGAGGAGCAAAACATTGGTGCCAACATATACGAAGCCATCAAATGTGCGTATAGTGTGACTGTACCCAAGATTCTCCTATTGTGATTATTTCTAAATTAATGACCAGGGACCAATTGATAGAAATGTAAATGACTATGAGAAAAGTCAGGCTGTTGAAAAAGTGCAAAATAGCATTTTAATCTTGGCTCACACAAATACAGTATAAATAATTCTTTAATGGACCAGAAAAGTACATCAATCTGTAGTCTGAGAATCACACAATGTAAGCTGGTTTTCCTCATCATAAAATGAATTCATCCAATCCTAAAATTCACTGGTTATGTGTGACTTCTTTTCAAGAAAATAGGGGGAGACGGTTGGAAAGTATAAATCCTATGTGGGTGTCTATCAGGAAAGTCCAAGTCAAAAGCAGTGACCTG
>PVLD010019204.1:0-37028 GCA_004027595.1 Dinomys branickii | reverse complement strand
GTTCTTTACATCTCAGGTTATCTCTTACCACCACGGTAGCAGCATGAGAGGCTGACCTCTGATCTCACCATGTTTAGCCTATGTGTTCCTGTGCTTGTTAGGCTTCAATTGTCTACCTTTCAACAACAAGAAACCCTCAATAATGAATAATGTACACAACTGTACTGTTTTTAATGGGTATAATCACAAGATGGGGCGGCAAGCCAGCACTGGGTTCTGGGCAAGCGCAATTCTACTGAGTTGCACCCCACCCAACGCCCAGGAGTTAAAATGCAAAATTTATGTAACTAAGAAAAAATGCAGGTACATATATTAGCCTAAATAAAATCTGAGGTTTAAAATCCATAGTACAAAGACCATTTGAAAACATCTATTTGTTAAGTCCACTGAGAAACTAGGTACAACTTTTAACAGCTGTCTAAATAACCACAAAATATTAAACACTTCTGGCTCAATATAGATGACATCTGATTGAGACACTGCTTCCTCCAACACAACAGACATCTCATTTGTTTGCCTGGAATCATTTATATTTCATTTAAGCCAGCTGGTGTCTCCATTTGCAGGCATGCATCAATGTCTAGTGTACAATCTATGTTCCTGTAAACTCTCCCCCATTCACAAGCTGCAGCTCCCATTTTTAATGGCAAGTTTCCAGCAAATACAATGAGTTCTTACAAAAGAATTTAACTCTTTAACTCAATTCCTAAGGCAATCTAGAGCAATGGCACCAAACCATAAACAATGTATATTAATGTGTCTAACAAACTTACAAAGCAGTTCACATCCCTCAGATAGCTCTCTTCCCCAGACCATTAATATGCTATACAATTATGAAAACAATGTGTTGGATTTGACTAACAGTCTTTTGTAATGCTGTGTGATATTGTTTTTTTTTTAAACTAATTTCTCCCTTGGAAATGTTATGGCAATTTTCTGGCTAAATAGTATTATAGATGTGTCCAAAACCAATAGATAAGGATAGAACACTTTGTTTCCAACTTGCCAGTATTACTGACGGATGCAGTTACTCTAAGAACTCATTACAGATGCAGTGAATGTTTCTCTCCCCCTAGCCACCTTCCATCATCATCCACCTTCCCTTTACTCACTGGGGGTATTATAAACATTCACTGCTAACGCCCTGGGTCAGGGTGTGCAAACTTTCTCTGTACAAGACCCCACAGTAGAAATGGGACTCGGAGACAGTAGTCCTCTGTCACAACTACTTAACCTTCTTGTTTTAACCTGCAACGCTTAAAAAGAAAATGAGCACAGCTGTGTTCAAATAAAACTCTCATTTATGGACATCGAAATTTAAATTTCACGTCAATTTTCACATGTCACAGTATCATTTTCTTTTCCAGCCATTTAAAAATGTAAAAAAAAAAATTAGTTCTCAGCCTACACAAAAACACAACCACAGTCTGTCAACCCTGTCAGAGACTGCACTTCTGAATTAGTAACTCAGGTATCCAAATCTGACTGTAACCAGGTTTAGAACTTGCTGTGATAAGGAGCCTCTAAAAAAAAAAAAAAAAAAAAAAAAAGATAAGGAGCCTCTAAAACAACCTAGTCCTGCCAAAAAAGCAAGCTTGACTTCCTTTCAACTTAACTAAGCCTTGTCTCAGTATTAAGCTGCAACAGTTTGAAAACTTCATTTTTAACAAGAACAGTCATTAAGTCAAATTTTATACTCACTTTCTAGAATGACTAAAATAACAGCTGCGGTGTTAAACAGCATCCAGATTTCTAAAACTACTAATAAACCATGTAACTTTAGCTACAACCCTAGAAGAAATCCAGAGAACCAGTATAGGGTACATACCCCCCCATTTTAGTTCTCTAGTTCTAAATTATATTCCAATTCCTAGGGTCCCACAATAATCTCCATCTTAACTGGGTTAAGCCAGAGTCCATTTCCAATCCTAGCTACTTACTGCAGCAGTTAAGAACAGTTTAAGAGTTATCACAATTCAAGTAGAAAGCTAGGTGCCTGGGAAAATTATTGCCAAGTTTGGTCACAGAAAAACTGAGAGGCTCACTGATACCTGCACAACACCACAGCTCCCATTATGATCTTATTACAAGGCCACACAAAAACATGCCCCAAGCTGATCACATAAATACATAATTACAATGTCATTAACAATTACAATAAAAGATACATTTTAGAAAATCAGATCTTCAGCTTTTTTTTTTTTTTTTTGGTGGTACTGGGGATCGAACTCAGGACCCTGCGCTCAGGCGCTTATTCCACTGAGCTATATCCCCTGCCCCAGATCGTCAGCAATTTTAACTAGTTTTCTCAAATCCACTTTTTACGTTGATAGTCAAATTAGTTGAGATCAATAAAAACCCATTTGGGTGGGCCCTTAGGTTACAGGATATGATCAAACTTTCAAAGCAGAGGTCAAAAAACCTTGACAAACAGAAACACTACAAGAAACGAATGTGAATTTGAATCAGGTGGCTTAAATACCAGTCATTTTAATATTACAGTCCACTTACCTGAAATGTGAGGTAATGAGCCAACTGTATAACCCATACTACCAACACATCAGTGAACTGCCACATTCACAAAAGCCTCTGAATTCTGAGTAAGTTCCATTTAGGGTGAGGGACATACTACAGCTCCCTGGTTTACATGCATGCTCAGATTATATTAATAACATCGATAGATACTTTACAAATTTCATACTAAATTCACTACTTTCAATGCCATGTATTGCTTGTTAGTTATAGCTATTTAGAAAAGGCCTTATTAGTAGTAAAGAATATTTATTTTCAAAGACACTCTTCACTAACGACAAACAAAATGTCAACCACAAAAATTCATTCTTGATATCAGCTGGCCTTTTGAAATATGCCTAACATAAAAGACAGTTTAGGTATGGTCATTAAATAAAATTCTGAGAATCCCTGTGAAAACTGACTACAACTCTAAAGCAATATATTCTTAAATTATATCAAATATTTAATAGCAAAAATGGTAGCCTAAGCATTTGAGGTTCTTCCCATGGATCTGGGAAAGGATTTGAAAATGCGACATTAAGAAAAGACCCATTTAGTACAGTCAGTTCCAAATTAAAGTTACCAAATATAGAGGTTTGGGTTGCTTGTTTTTTGGGATTTTTCTGAGACAAGGTCTCACTTTGAGATTTTTTTTCTTAAGCTAACAAGACATTTCATAAAAGCTAAGACAAGGTTTTGTCTCAGGGTGATAATCACCAAAGGGCTCAACCATAAAACCTTTGCACGCTACACACAAAGGAACCAGATTTACACTTCACGTCCACAAAAGCTTACCTACCCTAGGACTGTGCCCGGGGCACACAACGATTTCAAAGTGCACAAGCACACACACCCCAACAACCTGAGCGTACTCAAAGCAGCCAAAAGGTATACCCCACGGTCACTTTTAGGAAATGTTTCAACACGACAAGCCTAAAGTCTCTTGGAGTCCACGACAAGCCTAAAGTCTCTTGGAGTCTTGGGTTGATTCGTAAGACTAGGCTGTTTTCTCCAAAAATACTTTACTGGGCAGAAATAAAGCATTTCCAAATAAACTCAACTCTCAGCCCCCATTTTCAATACTACTTGCTTTTCACTGAAAGTTTTAATTTTTCAAGGTCTAAACGCTTGTTATGATCACATTACAGTACAAACAGAGAAGCATTTTCTTTGTTGTTGACCCTGCTAGGGAAACAGGTCTTGACTCAGCCAAAGTGGCGTTCTTGTGGGTGATTAATGACAGGCCTAGATCTCGCCCCAGTGACATCCATCCCCACCCCCCACCCCCTCTACACTAAAATCAGCCATGTCTGAGCTGGAGGAGGGGCTGTCGTCTCGCCTCAAACCACCCAGTCCTACAGTTAATAGCTGCAACAATTGATTCACGCCAAGAAACACCGAGATTCGGGTGAAACGTGAGCAGTCTCTCACCTAATTTATGAATATTCCGCTCTGATCACTGCAGATGGGCATCTGCTTGCTGTGGAAACAATTTCCGTGATTCCGCCCTAAGAAAAGGATCTTCCTCTTCCCTACAAGACCGGCCCCTGCCCACGCCATCTCCCAAAACCCCCTCCATGACATCAGCCCATTTCCATTGTGTCTCCGCACCCCGGAGAGATAAGGAAACGTGGTCCCGCGACCGCTCCGGGAAGAACGAGGCCACAGGCCGGCGCCCCGCTCGCCGGCCTCCCACACCGCCCCAGCACCCCTCGCCCGCCCGCGGCCCCGGGCCGGGTCCCACCTGTGGTGAGGCGGGAGGAGACGTCGCCGAAGGGGGACGGCTCCAACCGGAGATATTTCTGCGGCGAGGCAGCTGCGGCCGAGAAGGAGGCGGCCGTGGTGGCGGCCGCCGACAGCGAGGAGGCGGCGGCCGAGGTGGGCGCCGACAATGGCGCGCATCGCCGCCTCTTCGGGGACGCGGGGCTCAGCAGCGGGTCGAAATCCAGAGTCCTTTTCAGAGTGGCGCCGCACGCCATGGCCGGGGGCAGCCGAGGCAGCCGCTTCGGGTGGGGTCGGGGAGGGCGAGGGCAGCGGCGAAGCGCGGCGACGCGGGCAGCGCAGAGCCGACGCGCTGAGGGGCCAGGCGGGGTCGCGGGTGCCGGGGCGCAGAGCGCAGAGCCGCCGCCGCCGCTGCCTCCGCGGCAGGGGCAGTGGCCCGGCCAGCCCGGGCGGGAGCGGGCGGGGCGGCGACGGCACGCACGCCCGCCGCGTCAGGGGGTTCTTCCGCCTCCTCGGCCGCCGCGCCCCCGGGACGAGCTCCTTGCCGCCCCTGCGGTCCGTGAGAGCTCTGCGCCGCGCCGGGCGTCCCGCACTGAGACCAGCTGCCCTCGGCGACGGATAACAGCTCCGGGGATGTGAGGCTGGAACGCGGCCTCCAACGCGCCCGACGACGGTTGGGAGCTTCCGAACAGTGGCAGATGAAGAGGGATTGCGAGGTGGCTGCAATAGCAGCAGAACTCAAACACGTCCAACTGCTTCCCCCTACACTGTAGGACTCTTCCACCCGCCGCCGGCCCCAATATGGCGTCAATAACAACGCCGCCGATTCAAATCCTGCGGCCTCAGGGCGCCTGCGCATAGGGGCGGGCCCACGGAGCATGCATTCTGGGAGTTATAGTGTTGCCGAGTGGGTAGATAGCTGTGTGAAAAGTAGATAGGGAGGAGTCACAGAAACTACGACTCCCCTGATGCAAGGCGCGCCATTCTGAGTTCCGGGTTGAAATTTAAATCCCCCATGCACAGCTAAAGAGTACAAGGAACTGAGCGGAAGAGAAAAAAGAGAATGCACCGAGACTGTGGGAGACAGGAAATCGAAGCAGTCGAGAGAGCAAGCTATGCAACAGAAAGACCTATAAGACTCAGAACATAGTTGTTACCACACCGGGAAATGGAAAAGAGCCGACCTAATAGTCCAGCAGATTACTTTTGGTAACTAGAGTGCCAAAACGAAACCAGTCACATCGAGGGGGTAGGAAATAATGAAAAGATTTAACACCTAGTAGGGCTTGCAAGAGAACGACAGGAGTGGTATCAGATTACAGCATCCTTGATTGAACTCTTGTGCTTTGAGCTTCCCGGGTAGCTGCTTCAGTGCAGATTAAATTCTGCAAAACCATCTTTGCTTCTGTAAATGAATAGGTTTTGAACCAAGTACAGAACCAAATTGTTTTGCTCTGAGTAAAAAGCGAGTGATACCAGCGATTGCATTCAGTTGAATTTGGTGTACATCTTGTGAACATTAACACACGCAAAGCAACTCAAAAGACGTAAGGAAAGGTCTGTAATAGAAAACGTGGGACCCATTTAATAAGCGGAGGGGGAAGGTTTCTATAGGTTGTATTCTTTTTTTTTTTTTTTGCGGAACTGGGGATCGAACTCAGGACCTTGCACTTGCTAGGCAGGCGCTTATCCCACTGAGCTATATCCCCAGCCCAAATAATACTTTTTTTTTTTTGGCGGTACTGGGGATCGAACTCAGGACCCTGCGCTTGCTAGGCAAGCGCTTATTCCACTGAGCTATATCCCCAGCCCTTTGGTTGTATTCTTTATTAAGAACCCAAACTAAGGATTGAGTACAACAATTAAAAAGTGACTTATGTACCAACTCTCGTCCTCTGCTTATGCATCCTGTCCCCAGTCCGAACATAAATATTCGAATGTCATTATCAGCTGAATATCAAATACTCAGTTCTAATATTCATTTATTCCCATTATTTATTTAATAATCCACATATATTTTGCAGCCATCTTGTCTGTTATTCTTTATACCAGCTTTGGACATTAATTCAGTAGAGCCTTATTTTTTAGGGTAATCCAACACCTCAAGATCAGAAATCTTGATCTCACTTTGGTACAGTAAATTTGACTATGACACCTACTAAATAAACTTTTACTAAATTCTAGCCACTCTATAAAAATCCATGATATTATGAAATAGAATAGTCAATTTTATGTAAATTAACATTAAAAGATTCTTGGTAATATTTTCTGAAATTAAGACTTGATCTTACATTACAACATTTATATTGGAAAGTGGGTGTTATGAGCTGAATTGTGATCCTCAAAATGTGTGTACTTGAGTCCCCACTACTTCAGAATGTGACTTTAATGTGAAAAAGGGTTACTTCCTAAGTAACTTTTAAAAAACTAGATCATACTAGAGTTGGGCGGGACCCCTAAGCCAAATGACTGAAATGCTTCCGTGGCCCATGCCTGTAATCCCAGCACTCTGAAGGCTGAGGCAGGAGGATCCTTGTAAATTGGAGACCAGCCTGGGCTACAAAATGAGCTCAAGGCCAGCCTGAACTGCACAGAGAGACCCTGTCTTTTGACAGAGAGAGACAGAGAGAGAAAAAAGATGGACAAAGACAGAAGGTGTAGGTTAAAGTGATACTTTTATAACCAAGGAACATCAAAGATTGCCCGCAACCCCTTAGAAACTAGGAGAGAGGCACTAAACAAATTAGTCTTCACAGTCCTCAGAAGGAACCAACCCTGAGGTCACTCAGTCTTAAGAATTTTATTTTCTAGTTCTGTGAGACAGTGATTTTCTGTTGTTTAATCTAGCTGGTTGTGGCACCTTGTTATGGCAGCTGTAGAAAACTAATACCGGGGGGGTTACGATTGTCTTTTGACATACACTAGGCTGCCTGGAAAATGAAGAAAAAGTTGCATTTCTTGTGCGCATGGGGGAGGTTATCTGATAAAAGTTTAGTCATAATTGTTGCTTGTGCGGTCATCACAGCGCGGCATGTCTGCACAGGGCTGGGGAGCCTCTCCGATGTAGGACTACAGGGCTACTTGGGGAACTAAGAAGACAAGGAGGGCCCTTCCTATCCACTGCTTTATCTTTGCTCAAGCTCTCTAGCTCCTCCCTTGTTGCCTACTTGCTATTTAGGGCTCCTCCCAGGCATGAACTCCTCTAGGAACCCTTCCCCAATGCCTCGAGCTTGAGTTCATTTTACAGACCTAAGAGGAGACACCCATCTGCATACCTTCATCCTTCTCCTCACCACACCGCAAAATAATTGTACATTCACGTGTCTGTTATAGTTTTCCCACCACTGTTAGCTGTTAACCAATAATACAGTTACCTTGCCCACCTCACTAATACGCATTCAGGGTTTCTTAGAAACTTGCTACCACCTTGCCCTTTCAATAACCTGCATTATCATTTAAGGTAGCTACTAAAATATTACAACAGTCATTGTAAGGTGGAAGAAAACTTTTAGAGAAAAAACACAAAAATATTTCTTAGACTAAAGTTGAAAATATATTAAACCGTAAGTTTTATCAGTTTAGACATTTTTTATTTTATCAAAAGGAAAATACTATATTTAACACATTAATATATTGAATCAAGTCACATGAATCCACATATAATACAGCTAATGGTTCCTGTGACCTACACGGACCAGAATTGCTCATTATTATGAGTAAAACATTAAATTTTAAAGGCTTGAAATATTTAGAATATTTTTACTGCAGTGCAGAAAGTATTTTCTGATTTGTACAATCTCAGAAGTCTCTGAAGAAAATGAAACTGTTTCACCAAGATGCTAGTATTTGCTTGGTATTAAACTTTTGTAACTCCTCTCCAAATATTCTTCAGGGTCTGATTCTGTTGAGTCATTCTTTGACTTCATTAAGCCAGTAAAAGTACACCTAGCTGGATAGAACAAAACCTCATCATCCTGAGCCTGAAGATCCACTTTAAGTAATTTTCAAACAAGTCTTCTGATGTCAAATAAAGATGAATGCAAACACATAACATGTGGAGAGATATTTGCTGACTTTTTAATGCTGAGTTGAATTAGAACATCAGTTCTAATTCAGGAGCTGCTTCAAATCTATATTCAGAATAAGGATTACCTAGGGAGGAAAAATTGTTTAATCATTGTGTAAATGATTGCAGATAGGAAAGAACAGCTATGTAATTCCTTCTGCACAAGACTTTGCAGGATTGCTGAAACCTCCAAGCATGGTATTTGCAATACACAGTATTTTGTGTTGTAGATGTGATGCTGGCTAGTATCTATTGTCATTTTGAATGTAGACATTATTTTTAGTTGATTGGCTAGACCATAATCAGAATTGTTCCATGACTATGTCCCAATAAATTCATCATAAACTGAAAACATTGTTAAGTGAAAAATGCACTTCATACACCCAGCCTACAGACATGATAGTTAACAACACACTATGTTGTAGAAGGCCACTTGCTTCCCTCATGATAGCATGGCTGACTGTGCTAACACCAAAAATCACTGGCTGGGGAAGAAATCAAAACTCACAGTACATTTTCTGCTGAATGCACATTGCTTTCCTACCATTGGAAAGTCAAAAAGTCCTAAGTGGACCATGTGTTCCTTTCAGTGATTGCAAAAGTGCAGTTCCCAGTCTCAAGAAAAGATTATCTGTAATGAAGCCAGATGAGTATCTGGCCTGGATCTTTCTTAAGATCTTCATGAACAACATCCAAAATCCTGTGCAAATGTGAAACACAACTGCAAATTATGTTTAGTTTCAATCACTTCTCCAACAGAGGTTGACTTTTTGTATATAGTACCCTGTAAAGAGCAACACTCTCCAGAAAATAAGCATAACTCAGTGACTTTAAAAGAAGCCACAGGATAGATCTGAAGGGCTGATTTTACAGCAGCTTCATTTTAAAATTTGCAAACTTAAATATGCAACCTCCAGTACCTTTGTCCTTTTCTGTAACTGTTTACTCTTACATTACAGAAAAGCGTTAGTGATCTTATCTTCTAGCATCAAGCAATTAGAAGAATCAAGTAGGAGAGGGAAATTGGAATTGTAGTACTGGGGATCGAACTCAGGACCCTGCGCTTGCTAGGCAAGTGCTTATTCCACTGAGCTATATCCCCAGCCCCAGGAAATTGGAATTGAATGCAACACAATATACTAGCTACAAAAAGCAATGCAATCATTGGAGAGCAAGAAAGAGATTGTAAAAAATAACTAGAGAATGCAAGACGCACAACCACCTTGAGACACCTTCCCATCAGGACAATTAATTCTACCTTTGAGTCACTGCAGTTGAGGCACTGGGATACTAGTACAGCATCATATCATAATGGTAGGGTTGCCAGAAGTAAAAGATAAAAATGAGACACCCGTTTTAACTTCAGATAAGGAATAACTTGTTAGAAGTATTGGGTGTGGTGGTGCATGCCTATAATCCCAGCACTCAGGAGGCTGAGGCAGGAGGATCATTGCGAGTTTGACACCAGCCTGGGATACAAAAGTGAGCTCAAGCCCAGCCTGAACTGCATAGCAAGACCCTGTCTGAAAAAAGACCAAAAAAAAAGTATTTCATTAATCTTGCATATGTTTAGCTGAAATCCAAATCTTACTGAGTGTCTTGTATTACATCTGACAGCCCTCACAAGGAGATGGTGACTCCTTTGTGACTCCAAGCCATCAAAAAAACCAAACCAGGTGTGGTGGCACACACCTGTAATCCCAGCACTTACGAGGCTGAGACAGGAGGATCAGTCCGAGTTTGAGGCCAGCCTGTGCTACAAACTGAGTTCAAGGCCAGCCTGAACTGCATAGCGAGACCCTATCTCAAAAAGACAACAACAAAAAAGGCATAACTAGGTTTAGTATACAGTTCAAAAAGGATATGAAATGAGGAATTAGAAAATGTTCCACTGACATTGTTTAGGATTGCAAGAATTAAGTTTCAGTTGTTCACAAAGTTAATTTACATTAAGTGTTTGGGCCCAGGTGTGTTCTAGTCACTGTGCAGTAGCAGACATAAAATATACAGTAAAGGTTTGATGAACAAGGAAAAGCTTAACACACCGTCTTGCCACTGCACCTCAAGCACCTGAGTTCTGTCCCTGGCTCCAATCATGTAGTTTTAGAATGCCTCTGTACCTCCTACTACAGGCTTCTGCTCCACTGGCTTGCTTACTTCCATGCCTGGGTCAGAGTTGGTGTCACTGTCTGTGTCAGGCTCCCGTTTCCTCTTGGGCCTTTGCTTCTGTGCTTCCATGATATCACCTCGAACCTTCTCTGATGAAGTTTTCCAGAAAATGAGATGGTCCCTATACTTCCCCAATATTTGAGGAGTCCTTCTCCACACCCATTGTTAAAAGGGTCAACCAGGTGTGTGGTGTGAAGGAAATGAAAGTGGCCCAATCTTTCCAATCCCACCCACAGCCGGGTGTGGTGGTGCACACCTGTAATCCCAGCGCTCGGGAGGAGCTGAGGCAGGAGGATCGTTGTGAGTTCAAGACCAGCCTGGGATACAAAGTGAGCTCAAGGCCAGCCTGAACTGCATAGTGAGACCCTGTCTCAAAAAGGCAAAAATAAAACCAAAAAAACACCAATCCCACCCACAGATAACAAGCATCACTCTAGGACCAACTATTGGTTGCTTGTTGCTCATAAGCCTGTGTTAAGACTAGGGCTTCACAGAGTGCCCAACAAACTGTGTCCTACTCCTGATCTTTGTGGCAAGGTTTGTCCAAGAGGTTGTCCCCACTCCGACTTGAAGGAAATTCTGCAATCTTAATAGTACCTGCCTTTGAGCAATGGGTCATAGAGTGTGCCCTTGGGAAAAAGGTGTGGTTCTCCCTTTAAGGTTTACTTTCTACCTTCAAGTGTTTGTCTAGAAAAAAAAAAAACAAGTGTTTGTCTGAAGATTCTTTTCCAAAAGTCCCATTTATGATAATAATTTAGAAAAAATATATAATTATACATTTTTTACGTTGTATCATATATAATCATACATTTTTTTAAGGAAAAAGAAGACATCTCAAGTACCATCAATTTGAAAACTAAAAGCCAGTATATCTCACAATAGTGCCTAGTGCATAGTGAATCCTTACTAAGTGCTGGTGTTGCTGTCATGCAATAGCAAACTACAAAGTCATCCCAAGCCTGACTTCGGAAGAATCTCAAAAGTATCCAGAGGCCAGCCATGACTACTGGGCTCTGGACTGAGTGAACCACCTGCCTCCACACACCACTCAAGGCCCACACTCTGAAGTGGACTGCTATCAATGACCTCTACCCAGTTTTCCCTTACTGCTGGGTAGTGAGGTTAAGTCTGACTGTATTTCTGGGTGGTGCCTTGTATCTTCTATTGTGCTTCAAATACTTCCTCCCAGAGATGTCTTCCCCAAAAGAAATGGGAGTTTGGATTAAAGCTGTGAACTGGTGTTCCCAACTTTTTTCCAATGGTCCGTCCAATTCGAATACATTTTTTTATTGGGTTGATCCTTCACAATTGCCAACCTAAAAATCACAACACTTTTGAAACAAAGGTCATGGTGATTTACTGAAAAAGAGAATCAACTAGCTAAACCTGAGTGTTCTCTGACAAACACTCCAGGAGTACTCAATTTCAGGTTTATAGCCTGATTTCTAACCCCAAACACCCACTCTGGCTTTTAGTTTCCAAGAGATGATAATAGTAGTCAGCTTAATTTAACCGGTCTGTCGGCAGCTTGTTTTAAAATGTGAAAAGTGACCTGAAAGGTGAGATGGTGGCATAGAAAAACCATGTCGAATTTTGAGAGTGGTCTTTCTTGTTTAAACCATCACTCACTGAGAGTCTACTAGTCAGAGTCACCAGGACCAGAGGCATGCAGAATGACGACAGTTTCTTTTTTTTTTTTTTTTGGCAGTACTGGGGATCAAACTCAGGACCCTGCGCTTGCTAAGCAGGCGCTTATTCCACTGAGCTATATCCCCAGCCCCATGAAGAATGAAAAAGACACTCTTTTCCCTCTAAGGAAACTTGCAGTCTGGTGAAGCACATATGTACACAAATAATTCTACAGAGAGTACAAACGTGCTCACTCAGAGAATGGCTAGTTCCCAAATCTGAAGTCAGGTTACAGAGTGTGCCTCTGTAATTCCACTTAAGTGAGGGAAACCCTAGGTTAACAATATTTGGGGAGAATAAATTTGTTCTTTCTAGAGATCCCACCACGACCCAGGTAGGTCTTTAGTTTATCCTAATAAAAATTCTAAAAGGTAGTACTGTTGATCAAATTGTACTGCTAAACTCGTGGCTCATGGCTAAAGTCTCAGTCTAAAATAGGTTAGAATTGAGACTGTTAACCTGAGTTTATAAAATTCCAAAGATGCGTCCCACACTGCTGACTTAGCAGCAAAGAAACAGGAAGGGAAGAGACAGATTCATTTACATTTTACAAACACTGTAATGGAAATACTAGCAAGTGATGAAAAAAATCTAAATAAAACATATGAATATGTATTTACATATAAGATATGGATTTATTGGCGCTAAAGATTGAGCTTGGGGCCTTACTTGTGCTAGTTGAGTACTCTGCCACTCAGCTACATCCCCAGCCTCTAAAACTAATACATAACAAAGCGAAATATCAACATATGTTCCAGAAGATACAAAAGAATATCACCTATAAACCAGGTGTGGGCACACATCCCATAATCCTAGAACTCTGGGAAGCTGAGGCAAGAGGATTGCAAATTTGAGCCCAGCCCGGGCAATTTTGCAATTTAGCAAGTCCCTAAAAAGTGGGGAGGGGCTTGAGGCTATAGCTAAGTGCAAAGGCTCTGGGTTCAACCCCCAGCACCACTCCCCAAAACTCACCCCTTACTGTATTACTGTTTTCTTTCTCCATAAAACCTGGTACTTGACACAAAGCTCTACAGGGTGGTTGTTGCGGTGAGAGGCTTATGCTGTAAGCAACTGTGAGTTGCTAGAGGGAACTGTACTGTGGAATGACATGTGGCCCGTGTGACTTTTCTTCTCCTAGTCTTTCATTGTGTCTCCAAAACACCTAGCACTTTTATCTACAGATTACTAGAAATAATTCCCAAGTCATATTAACCACATCTTTTGCTTTACATGCTAACAAGCAGCTCAGAACAGAAATTCAAGTCCTTTTTATTCTCTTCCCGTTACTCAGTGTGGCCCATGGACCAGAAAAACCAGCATCACTTGGAGCAACTGAACCAAAACCTACATTTTACCTGCCCCTCTGATGAGTCTAACATATGAAACTGGAGAGCCCCGGGGGACTTAGCTAGCTTCTCCCAGCAAATATGCTAATGACACTCTGGCTTGGTGGCCCTCGCGGTCCTCAGTGGTGTGCCTGCCCTTCCCTCAAGGTGAGGTCTCAGTGATAGATAGTAAGATGACTAATAAGAGGCTCCTGTGATAAAAAGAAAGTAGAATAAAAATAGGAGTCCAGGCAATCTAAAAACATTCCCCTGGCCCAATGAAACGCCGTATGTAAATACCCTGCTCTGCGAAGAGTAGAGTTTAAACTGGGCCTGGTGGCACAGGTCTGTGTCCCCAGCCCTCTGGGAAGGTCAGGGTGGCACCAGCTCACAAATTTAGGCCCAGTCTGGGCAACTTAGTGACTTAGCAAAGCCCTGACTCAAAACAAAACATGAAAGGAGAGCTGTCAGCGTAGCTCAGCACAAATCAGTGTGCAGGCTCATAGGTTCAATCTTCAGCACCACTTAAAAAAGAGAGAGACTAGAGTTCAGAATGGCTTTCAGTGGTGATAACACAGCTCAATGTTGTGTTTGGTTCTCAGGGAAGTATAACTCAGGAAAGTAGTAATAAGAAAAAGCACAGATGTACTGGGCTCCCATACTGTCCCATACTTCTAAGTAGTTCCTTCATTCTTTAGTAACTCACTATCCCTTCACTGCACTCAAAGATGTATGAGCACCTATGACTGTTTACATTTATTGAGAGTTTGCTATATGCCCGTGTCTCTGAGCACCTTTGTGCTAGGTGCTCCAGTTACAGATAAACACTACTTTGGTCCAGGCCTCAGGGAGCTCAAGGTACATGCAGACAACTGTGAGACAAGCCTGCAAACACAAATAGAAGGCCGTGGCTCAGCCTGAGAGGAAAGGACTAGTCCTGCCCCCCCCCCACTTCTCTTTCCTTTGTAAACCCTGTAACATTGCCTGCATGACAAAGGTATCACTTTCAAGAATGTCTTCAGCACCTGAGAGGAAGTATTTGAATTGCAGATGGCCGTTTTCTTCATGAGAGGAAAGAGCTCCAATAAAAACTGAAGCATCATGTGCTGTGCAACAATATTTCTTCTGCAACCGTGGCTCAGCATTCCAACCCTGTGCTCTATTCAGTGGTTCTCAAAACGTGGCTTGTGAATTTGTTCCCAGCCACAGATAAGTATACAAGATAAATCCATGGTAGTTTAGATACCTTTATAGCAATTTGACATACTGACAACATGCAAGCCCATCACCAGGGGACTAGTCTCATTGACCAGGCAGAGTTCAGGCATTGAACTGGATTTGGTGAGTCATATGCAGTGTGAACTTTGTGCCAGCAGTAGTTCACTTTGTCAAGTTTAACCCTAAAATCTATAAAATCCAGAATTTATCTTGTCTTTTTTAACCAAAAATAATTTAAATTTAACTATACCTTTAAAAGATCAGTTTTGGAGCTGGCTGCTGAAGCAGGATTAAAAAATGACTGTTGAACACATAATATCACATACTTCATTTTGGATAAATTTGAAAACGAATATTTGAGCCAGGCACAGTGGTACATGCCCAAAATCCCAGAACTTTGAAAGTCTGAATCAGGGAGAGTGTAAGTTCAAGTCCTGCTTAGGCAACTTAATGAGACCCTATTGTAAAATTTAAAAAAATGAAAAGGGCTGGATGTGTAGCTCAGTGTGAAGGCTCTAACGTTAGTTATGCACTGTAAATGCAATTTTTTTTTTAAAGCAAAGAAAAGAAGGAGAAAACGAACATGGGAGCTTTATAGACGTTGCTTTAAATTCTGTTTTCTTTCTCATCCACCTGACTCGGTGAGACAGGTTTCTCTGTGCTGGATATTATTAACCATAGCAACTGCGTAAATAAACATGGTCCCCTGTTACTCACCAAGCCAATCTAGATTAGATAAATTAAGAAGCAAAAAGCAAGCTCAGTTGTCATATGGAAAACCTTAAAAGTTACTACAAAAGGTATTTGTTTCAAGGGTGTATCTTAGCATTTAATATGGAGAATTGCTATTTCCTTTCTTGTTTCATCAGAAATGTGCAGCAATAGAAATGAAGAAGCAAGACTCCACTGTCTCTGCTGAAGTTCTCAGTGAACAAGACGTACATTTTTACTATTTACTTTTTCTTCTGCTCTTTCTCTCATTAGACTTACTGAAAGACACATTTACCAAATTTTATGATATGAAAATGTGGGCTTGGAATTTGTATTTTTTCCCCTAGCAATTCATTTGTGTTCTATTTACAAAGGCACAGGTCAACATGATTTGGGAAGGTCCTACCTGAGGTATTTCTTCACCTTGGAAAGTTCAGGAAAAACTTCTCTATAGAAACTTACCTGTTAATGATTACTGCCATCAAACCCAGAATTGTTAAAACGAAAGAGCATTACTAATAAGCTCATACACAATAGAGTTGAGTAGATGGGCATAGTGGTACACGCTTGTAATCTCAGCACTCGGGAGGCTGAGGCAGGAGAATTCCTGCTGGTTCAAGGCTATGAATTAGCTTTGATTCAATCATATATATATATATATATATATATATATATATACACGCTATACATGATATATGATAGATATGATATATGATACATAGAGAGAGAGAGAGATCACCAAAAATGTGTATACAGGTAATGGATAAATGTCTGCAAGTTAATGGCCACTACATAGTGAACTCTAGGCCAGCCTGAACTACATAGTAAGACCCTGTCTCAAAAAACAAAACAACTTGAAATAGAATGGGTTAGCGAATACATGTAGAATGTTACTGTGGGTCAGACACTATTCTGACTGCTTGATGTATGTTATGTTATTTAGTTTGAGTTAGCTATTCTTGTATCACCATATTCTTTTTTTACTTTAAAGAGAATAAAAAATAAAATAACAACAACATAGACAAAAACAAAACAAAGCAAAAACAATAAAAATGATACAGGGTTTCAAAACAAAGGATAGGAGTTAACAGTGGTTGTTATATTACACATTGTTAGGTTCAGTGAAGTGGTCCAGGGACATAAAACACACTTTGTAGTCATAATTCTCCACCAAGTGACTACAGGCTTAAGTGGGCCATTTTAACCCCTATGGGAAAAGAAAGAGAAGAATTAGAAAAGCCAATTCCACAAAAGCTATGTTGCAGAGCCCTTCTTATGTACCAGGCATTGGGTTAAGTTCTTCCGCGTATGATCTCAGCGTCTCCAAAGTGTGGGGCAATGCAGGAAATGGTTTTAGGTGTAGGGAAGATGATCCAGTGCTGCATGGGCAAGCAGAAATCACATTGCCTCACACAGTGAGAAAGCTGTTCCTGCTTCCCTTTTCTGACTTCCATGGATCACGTAGGGTAGAAGCGTCTCCCTTTGGTGCAGGTCTAGAATGACTTTCTAACATCTGTTTCCTTTCACAACAGAGTCTTTCTAATTCTGTTGCATCCTCAATGTAGGACAAGTAGTTTTTCCTTTATGCTGGGAAAATAGAATTTCTTTAATTTTTTGGTGCTCTCTAGGATTGAACCCAGGGCCTTAGTCTGTGCTAGACATGTGCTCTGCAACTAAGCTCTATCGCCCAGGAATATAAAATTTCTTTTGAAAACATTTATTTAGGTTTTTAAAATGAGCTATAAGACAATACAAAGGGGAAAAGTAGAATGGGTCTTACAGGAACATGGGAAAGTTATAACTAAAGAAGTTTGGAAGATACTTCATTATCTTCCAACAACTCAGTAATTACTATTCTCTATCTGAAGGCAAGATATCTGAGTTTCAGAAAGGATCAGGAACCTTCCTAAGGCCACTCTGTAGGAAGCAATGAGTGGGATTCAAACCTGAAAGGGTCTTTCTCCAAAGTCAGTGTCCTTAAGCACTGCATGTACTGTCTTCCTTAGATGATGAGTATGTATTTTTCCTTCCAGGACTACCCCTCCAAATTCTGTACACACTTCGTGATCTAAAACAGCAGTTCTCAGCAGGCATGGTGGCGCATACCCATAATCCCAGCACTCAGGCAGCTGAGGCAGGAGGATCACTGTGAGTTCAAGGACAGCCTGAATTGCATAGTGAGACCCTGTCTCAAAGAATTAAAAAAAATTTTTTTAAACAAACAGAAAATACCCCACTAGTTCTCATAGTGTGGTTCTTGCTGGAGATACTTCAGGTAAAGATAGTTCCATTAGATACTGAAATATGTTGTCTCTTGCCCTCTTGATTACTCCTGAATGCACAGTGTTTTTTAGAGGCTCGACGACAGCTGATATCACAATACACTGAATACAGACTATGAGAGTCTAGCTGCCTTCTCTTATGTTAGATATTAAAACGACTGGGGGCTGGGGATATAGCTCAGTGGAATAAGCGCCTGCCTAGCAAGCGCAGGGTCCTGAGTTTGATCCCCAGTACTGCCAAAAAAAAAAAACAAAAAACAAAAAACACAAAGATATTAAAACGATTTATGGGAACACAATGCCATTATCTCACTGAATCTTTTTGGTTTTGGAAAACATAGCTTTTTAAAATAAAAATAGTTTAGTTAGCATCTGATGGGGTTATTATTGTTCTTGAATGAATTAACAAATATTTAGAGCATCCAATTTATTTTCTAAAGTAATAAACATAAGTATACAAATAAACAAGTTCTTTGGGGTCACCGAGAGTATAAAGGGATCTTGGGTACAAAGTTACAGTTATGAAAAATAAATGATACATGCTTAAGGTAATGAGTATATGAATTAGCTTGAGTCCATCATTCCACTATATATATATATAGATATATCTATCTACCTATCCATCTATCGCCAAAAATGTGTGCACACTTCAGCAGTTCAGTGTCCTGACAAATGAATAAACGTCTGGAAGCTAATTGCTACTCTGAGCACCTCTTGTAATTGTAGAGGCCAAGAGTAACTTGTATTAATCTCACAATGTCTCAGTAAATTTAGTATTAAAATATTTATGCGACTGTTTCTTTTCCTGATTGCACATTTGCACATTTGTGGCAGACACTCTCTCTCTCTCTCTCTCTCTCTCTCTCTATATATATATATATATATATATATATAAACATCATTCTGGACCTCACAATTATAATTTGTCAAAAATAAAAGCTCTTCTCTACTTTAAAAAAGAAAAAGAAAAAATATAAAGAGATCTCAAGATGGAAACTACGTGGGAGGATAACATTTATTACTGGTAACGTTTTTCTTCCCATGTTTCTACCCTTAGTCTCTTACCCTGTCCCCTTCCTTTCAGGCCCACAATCCCTGAACTTTGCTGCTTCAGAGGAGGGATGTTACCCAACGGAAAGCAGCAAATGGTGTCCAGGCTTTGTATTTCCGAGAAGCCTAAACCCGTCCAGGAAATTACACTCATTGCTTTGAAGCAATAACAATGAAATGGAACAAGGACTACTGAGGGGGAAAAATGGCTTTATTGAGAGAAGGCAGCTGAATAGGTAAATATTTCTAACTTCAAAGGGTGGGTACAGGGAAGAAAAAGGATGCGAGGGGGCTTAGAGAACCACAAGAGAGACTGGGCTGAGAGGGAGCTGGGCTGAAGGAAGACCAAGACCAGACAGTGCTCAGCCATGGCGGGGCACCTCCCAGTGCCCAGGAGCCACGTGGGAACTGAGAACCGTCACCGCCTAAGTCTGGAGTCTCTGAGCAGCAGCCAGCCCCGTGAAGGACAACCTCTGAACAACTGCCCCTTCGAAACATCACCAGCCCATCTGGAACTAAGGGGAGAGATGCCGGGGCCCTGGACATCCAGAGGGGTGAGGAGAGTCCCACAGAGAATGCTCTGGGCCCTGAGGGGAAGCGCGTAAGGAGAATCCACTGCAGGGGCCACCCTGATGAGGGCGAGCAGTTAGCCTGCCTTTCCTCAAATACTAGGAGTTGGATGTATGCCTACTGGATCAACAAATAAGGGACCGTGCTGCGGTCTACCAGAAGTTGCAGCTGATGGTACTGAGATCCAGTCCAGCCCACAGGGGAGTTTTCTTGGCCCAGAAGCACAGTTTTGCTTTGCATGTTTTCACAAGAATGCATTGGAAAGGCAAAGGCCTCCCAGAGCCCACTGTCCTTTCTCCCTCGCAGCCCCTTCACCCTTAAAGATTCTCTGCCTCGCCCCCAAGTACGACTGAGTTTTCTGAGTCCTCTTACACAAAACGTTCCATCTACAATAGAGAGACTCCTCAGGGTGAATCTAGAAAATCGTAAATATGCGCATTTTTGTGACATTCCAGTCTTAGCTTTCATCAACTACCCAAAGGAATCTCTGACACTTGGATTGGAATCTGGGCCACTGTTTACTGGCTACGTGACCTTGAGCATGTCACTCCACATATCTGGGCCTCCATTTCCTCCTCTTTGAAGGGAGGACTTTTGTGATATTTAAGGGCCAGCGAGAGGAGCAAAGGAGTACTGGCTATCGTTGTAAAGGAGGTGGGCCTCGAAGAAGTGGGAAGCGCGTGTCTCAGGGGCCGCCCTAGCGTTCAGAGGTAAATGAGGGCAGCATTGGTAACTGCAGTGCACCTTCGGGATGCAGCCTGTATAGCCGCTCACTCAGCAGAGGGTCCCACGTAGACCTCATGTGGGAAAGCGAAGGGAGGCCACTTTGTACATGGCCAAAAATGTCTTGTTTTGACAAAGAAAGGGATCTGAAGGTAGCACTAGGAGGGACCAGGAGCCATAATCTTGGAGACACAGTTCTGCCCCAGAAGCCAATGTTCCCTTGGTTTTGGTGTCTGCCAGCTGTGGCCCTGTGAATAAGCAGGAGATACAGCAGAGTCAGGCAGCAGAAGCTGGATCCTGCTCTGTCACTGTTTAGCTGAGTGTTCTTGGGCAACTTAGTAAACCTCCGGAAGTCATGATTTCCCCTTTGCCAAACGGAGCAATAACCTACTTTGGTGCAGTAATTCATTTTATGTGAAGCACTTACCAAGGACACAATCAGCATTCTCTAAAGGAAGACATCATTGTGGTCACACGGCCTTACTAAGCTGGGACTTGCAGGGACCTGAGTAGCAGCAGGGATCCCGGTGGATTAATACAGTGAAGACCCCAGTCTCACTGTAGAAGATCACAGAACTCTTAGGGCTTTTTTGGGCTTAGGAACCAGGCAAGAAGAAAATTAAGTTCAGAGTATTCTTTAAAAAAAAAGAATATTCTTTCAAAACTACCTTCTCCCATCCTACTATTCCCATGGAGAATAATGTGCTTATTATAATTGAAATATAATAACTGCTCATTATAATAGAAATCCACACTTGATCTTAGCCAACAGGCTGAGAAGCAATTGTAACAGAAATCCAATCCAATCAATTTAAAGATACCGAGTTTTCTCAGAGGCCAGGCCTCATCTTTTCTGCTTCCAAGGTGTGTCTAATGCTTTTCTTTCACTTGACACACTGACATTATCCTTTTATGATGCACATGACCAAAAATGACTGACCTAGACCATTTTGCATGATTTCCTGTGTGTGTTTTTTTTTTTTACTTCCTGGTTTAAATACAGCAGCTCAGAGTTTCCCTGTTTGACTGCCCCAGCTTCTGCCACCTCCCTGGCCTTAAGCTGCCAAGCACAGGTGCGCATATATCAGCGGGGAGCAGGGAACAGTGGAGAGACTCGTACTATGTTTAGAACGTACATAAATACATCTCTACATATTTGCCATTGTGTGTATGTGAGTATGTGTCTGGAATAAAATAAAAGACTAGTAACTGTCTAATAACTGACTAATAGGGCCTCTGGGAATAGAATTAGGGCATATTTTTATATCCCACTGTATCCATTTCTTTATTTTTTCAAAGTAAGTATGAATTATTTTTCTAATCAGAAGAAAGCAAAGCAGCAAAGCACTCCATTTTGGAGGTGAGCAGAAGTACAGATTTTATATATGAAAGGGAAATATTTGATATTTTAAAATTGAAGAGAGGCAATAAAATCCAGTATATTAACAATGACACATAGCCAGAGTAGGTGGCAGAAAGGCTGCCCTTTCTATGACCTGGGGTTGTTAGGAGGTGCTCTCTAAGGTGGACAGGAGAAAAGCCTATCTCTCTTAGCACCAGAGTATGTCAGGGCTATTCCACTGAAGAACCTGGCCCACCCATAACCAGAAAAATGTCTTCCTCAAGGCACCACAACATACATGAATTAATGAACTTGAGTTGAACTTTTCAGCTCAAGCCCCCAACCCCACAAAACCCATACTTTTATATTTACAAATGAAAACAGGACACGGGTAAATGGTGAGCACTGAACTGTACAGCAGAGCAAAAGGCTGAAGCTAGGAAAAATTGGAGGCTAAACCTGGGAAACTAGAGTGGCCCTGCTTAATTCTAGGAACGCACTTGCTTACTATTAATCGTGGGCTTGTGTGGATGTGCAGGGTTTTTTTTTAATAAAGGAACTTGAATGAGTTGGGAAATTATTGTTTTTTTTTTTTTTTTTTCGGGACCGGGGATCGAACTCAGGGCCCTAGTGCTCAGCGGCAAGCACTTAGCCCACTGAGCTGTACCTCCAGCCATTTATTGTTATTTTTAAAAAATTTTATCTTCAATTTTTCCTTTCTTGGTAGGAACATGCTCAATATTCTATAGCACAATGGACTTCAATGGGGAAAAAATTAATCTAGTTGTGTAGGCACGTTTATAGGAGTGCCACAGCTTCCCACACTGCAGGATAACAGTATTAATTTGCCATAGACAGAAGGCAATTTCAATTAACATGGTCTTTTGTCATCACTTGCAGCAGGTAATTCACCAATAATTGTGTTAGAGCATTGTTCACCTATAGAATGAGAACTGAGTGAATCTTCCATGATAGCTGAAGCATTTTTTGTAACCACGTTATTTTTCCAAGCCTTTAAAATCTGGACAGGTAAACTATTTCCGTGCAAACTCTGTTTTCCTTTTCCTTTGGAATTCTCCCCTAAGCAAGAAATAGTTGCTAGATCCCTGGTTGTGGATTTCAGGCTTGCTAGCATGTAATAACTTTCTAAAATCATTTAAGGTAATGGTAAGGGTGGGCGTAATATCACATGGGATTTAGTACAAAGATAATTTTTTGTGTGTGCAAAGATTGTTTTGAATGGCTGCTCATATAAGACATGCCAAATTGTTAAGATTAGTCAGTCATTTCTTTCACTATGAGATTCTTAAGAATGAAAGCGATGCTCATAGTTTGTGAGAGCTTGGAGAGCATCTTGTTCAGCTCTGCCTGGTTACATATGAGGAAATGGATTGTTGAAAGATTAGAAATGTTGTCTACAGTTTCACGCTAAAAAAACAAAAAAGGCAGAATTCTTTTCACTCTAAACTCAATGCTCTTTTTTAAACTCACACTTGGCAACCCGCTTTCAGGCGGCATCTTTCTCCAGGGATGCCAGATTCCCTCCTCCCTATCCACATTCTCCTTTGGAGATTGCTCACTCACAGCCACGAGAGGGACAGTACCTCCCAGCATGTGACTGTGTCCCACCAGTCTCAGGGACTGACCCAAGGATAGACATCTAACCTAAGCTGGGTTGATTAAATTTTCTCCCAGGAATTTGGAATAGGGACAGAGAGGCTGAGTCATTCAGCAGTGAACAGCCAAGCTGCAAGGGCATACCCAGCTGGCTTTCCACAGCAGGTGGAAGCCTCATGCTGGCCAGAGTGAGGGGAAGCTAAAAAGCCATGAGTTAGCAGGAAAAGCCTATCTGCAAACATAGAAGCATCAGGATGGAGCAGACAGATCTCAGAGACCAATAGGCTGTATACTGCAGGAGGCGGAGAGGAGAGCGGGGGAGGGGGGACTCACAACCTCCCCTTCTCGGTCGTGTAATGTCCGGCAGCCCTGTCTCCTACATTGGCTTAATAACCTCTGGCTTTAAACTCGCCCTTGTTTCATTCAAGTTGCTCCATATGTCCCAGTTCTTTCTGAGACACTTCACAACTCCTATTGAATGTAGTCTGAGGGGGAAAGTCTGTTCACTTTTAGGATGATTATGGAAATCAAAGTCTTATCTCAAACTCCACAGGGCAGTGGGCCGCTTTCTCCATTCTTTCCACTAATTATCTGGGCGTTGGAGACTGAGCTTTCAAGGCGGGTGGTTCTCAGAGCTCCAGATGGGAGCCAGCCTCACTCTGGATCTTTCCCCACGAATATCCTAGAGATGCTCATTCCAAGAATAGAGATATTATTGTGGTATGTAGCTGCTACTCGGGGACATATGTCGGGATTTCTAATGTCTCTCCACTCAAAATTTCCAAGAAAGGGTTGATCCTGATTTCTCATAACATCCCTTTTCTTTTAGATGTAATTGTGGAATCTCCATAAATACCAGGCTGACCCCCTGGAACATAACCATATACATGAAAAGCTCAGGCGCTGCTCCTGTGCTAATCTCTCCAGAATAATCAAATAGACTTTTGAAAGAATTCCATTTGTCCTTCTTTTTTTTTTTTTTTCTTTTAATTTTTCTTGGCAGGACTGAGGATTGACTTAAAGGTCTTTGCACTGAGCTATATCCCCAACTCTTTTTCTATTCTTTATTTTAAAACAGAGTTTTGACTAAGTCCCTAAATTGCCCAGACTGGGCTCAAATTTGCAGTCCTCCTGCTTCAGCCTACCGGAGTACTGAGATTACAGCTGTGTGCCACCACACCTAGTTTCCACTTGTCCTTCTAAAGTACAAAATAATGATGAAGTGACTGAGCAGAGTAGGCTTTATCAGCTGACTAAAATGATAAATACTAAGTTTAAACAACATGAAAAGACGTTTATGATTCAATGAATAAGGAATAAACCATACAAAATTGTAAGTCTCAACCACGAGAATGGGTAGATTTAAGGTAGGTTTTTGTTTCTGTTCTTCTTTTTTAAATAGAGTCTCATTATGTTGCTCAGGCTAGCCTCAAACTCCTAGGCTCATGTAACATTCCTGCTTCAGCCTCCCAAATAGCTGGAATTACAGGTGTGTCCCAGCACTGCAAGGCATGTCCAGCCATAGGCACATTTTTCTTGGTAGCACTCAACAAAGCAAGTAAAGTAGGCATGACTTATCTATTCATCTCAGTATGTAGGATAAAATCTATGAAGCATTTTTGTCATGGATAACTTTGACTAGGGTTGAGTCACTGTTTTAGTTTGGGTCCAGAATTTTTCCCTTCATTTGCCTGGTTTTGTGCTTTGTGCTGGTCCACAGCACTCTCAACTGATATGACATCCTGATTATGCAGAGCCGTCCTTCCGTCTGCAGTGCTTGTACTTAGATCTCTGAAATAGAGGCCCTTTGCTTTGCGCTACCGACATTTCACCAATTGTAGTTTTTTTCCTAATTCTGTGACAATGTGGCAGGGCGAGTCTAATAACTTCTGCAAAGTTTCTGGGAACACCCTTTGTCCCTTGAGAGATACTGTGTCTTCTGCATTCAGGAGGGGGAAAAGAAACTGTATAGATCGTGTGGCACCTCAAAGGTTTGTATTACTGAGAAGTCATTTTACGATTATTTTTGTCCTAGTCATAAGAAGACTCTTTGACTTGCAGAAGTGAAGACTAGACACTGGCTGTTTGTAAGAGTTGAACTGTCTTATTGTTTCAGGTCTATCCCAGGAGACATTTGTTGTATTTGTGGCCACTTATCATCTCTTGAAAGCACTTCCTAGATGAAGGGAACTTGCACTGTGAGATCTGGCTTCTTAGGATAAAACTGGGACTCTATCCAAGCCATTTCTGCAAACAGGGTGCAAGTGCGTGACCTAGTTTCTGAAATCAGACACAGGCACATGACGCTGCGATGCAGAAGAGAAAATCACGAGAAAGCAGGTGTCGTGCAGAGTCTGTTTTCTGATGGGGCTTGGAAGAGACACAGAAGGAGCAATAGCGCCAGGGTTAGTCACCCCCGTGGGGGTTCCCAGTGCAGCCACAGTGGTGTGGTGGTGGTGCTCTCTGTCCCAACAGCCCAGTGATAGAGTTTGGTTATAGCTTCCTGCCAACTCACCTCGAAGCATGATTCTCTACCCTTTGGAGACAGTGCATATGCTGATTTCAGTACATTCATTTTTTTAAGCTAGCAAGTAGGGATTCTATTGCCCACCAGTTAAAATCTTGAATAACATGCTTCTTTTCACGATTTCATAATGGGCTAAAGGATCTACGAATTATTTTTCTTGTTTATTGTGCTTCATCAGTATGTTGATATAGATGGGACCACGGTAATAATACATCCTAAGTTTTCCTGGCTCCTTCCCCCCAGCATTAATTTCAAAGTTTCTCCCAGAATCTCCAGGTTGCCTCATGTGTGCTCATAAAATAAAAAGTCCTCATGTTCCCCTCTTTTGCTTCCCACACTATTATCAGTAGCCTAAAGGAACCACTTGGAGATGTTGGGTCTGTGACAAATGCCTGCTACCTCCCAATGCTTTCAGTCCATATCACCCCCAGACCATTGCACCATAGCCTAAGCCCAGTCACCTTGTAGGCGCCCCTGTGAAAATGCTTCCTTTGGTGAATGCATAAAGCTCCTCTCTCTGTAGGGGCCAGATTTGAGACCGAGCGGAGGACTCAGATACGATGCTGCCTGTCTTTTTTTTTACCTTTGATTTTTTTTTTCTCAAATACACAGGCTCTTCTTCCCTCTCTGCTGATGCAAATAGTTGTCACTGGCTGTACCAATTTATCATTCAAGTTTTGTCCTGCTTCCTCAGAGTGGGGACACTTTAGGATCAAGTCGGTGGACTTCTGAAGTATTATTTTTTAACACTTGATAGTTGTAGTGGTCAGAACACTATTTTTCCATAAGAAGAAAATCATGGCCTGCACATCATCAGTATGTCACATGAAATTTATGCTGACACAGCCTGTCTTTGCCAGAATGCTTTTTTACAGATATCTTCTTCCCTTACACCCCGGGGTAGGATTTGTCTATTAACAGAATACAGACAACTTCTTTGGCAAGTAGATCCAGAATGTCAGCATAAGCACCAAGTCTCAGGAAAATGAAACAATTAAGGAATTTCTCAGCAGCGTTACTGCCAGTTTCCCCCGGGCTCTTGTGCCAGTGTTTATTACAATGACTTTAGTCAGGACATTTTACTCACCCTAACTCAGAAGCTCAAGATTTTAGAGATCAACAGAGGATTCAATGTATTATAGTCTAGCTTTGCAGAAATTATTGGGTGGAGTTTTTCTGCGAGTAAATGGAGCAGTAAAAATCCCTTCTTACCACTACTTTCCACCCTGCTTTGCCATTTGGCATTTGTCCACCCGTAGTTATTTTAACAATTCCAGTTTATGGTTCATAAAAGATCATAAAGCAATATTATGCCCACAGACTGAGCTCTGCAAATAGCATTCAAACATCTCTCCTCTGGAAAATACTAAAAAAAAAAAAAGACCTTGAAATTTTAAAAGGATATGATTTTCACAGCTCCCTGGATCTGTGTCGTGATCACGTTGGGAAACACAGTGTGCTCCTGTGCTATGAACTCCTACACCTTTTTCAGAATTTATCCAAGGACAAAAAAAGGGATAACTAGTGAATGCGACAGTGATATCTAGTAACGTTCTGAGCGTTTCCACAAGCTGCCAAAGTGGCCCAGAGTATTCACAGGGAAGAGACACGTCAAGGGAGGCGTAAGCATTTTACGCTTGGTTTTATGACTAAGACACATTCTATGGAGATTTGATGGTTGAAAAACTACGTTGGGATGTCAGTTTACTCGTCCCATCTCTAGCTGAATCCTAGAAGAGAAAGAAAACTTACCTTGAGGGTGTAGTAGGACAGTAAGCTACGCGAAAAAGAATAGCAGGAGATGTAGAAACGTGACTCAGGGATAGCTTGGCTTTGAGGGAGACAAGTATCCCTTCACCAGTGCCTGCTTTCACCCCTGTGATTCCACATCTGTCCCCTCTTATATTTTCTGGTAATCAATTTTACAAAACATTCGGAGAGACGTATGAGTACTAATTTACCATAGTGCGTGAACTAAGAAAACCATTTTTATGTATAGAAAGTAGATCATTGTAGCATGGGTTACATTGCTAATGCAGAATAAAAGAAAGTGATAGTGAGGGGAAAAGATACGTAAGGCATCAAATTATCTTCGCAGGGTATAAAAAGTACATATATGATCAGCCTGAAAGCACATGACTTATAAAGCTCAAGTACTTCTGAGATACAATTTTGTTTAATGTGCATAAAATACAGTCTGAGTCTGGGCACGCGGAAGAATTTCCCCATAGCTCATGCTTTCTTTTTCATTTTTTTCCTCAACCAAATCTAAGGATAGAATATAAAATGTATAGAAAGACCAAAACTTTCTTGAGTCCTTCTGACTCCAAAAATCAAACACAGCCCAGTCATTTATTTTGCATGTCCTTGAATGAGAAAGAACCCTGGGCCAGGCTCCCCTCCAGGAGGTAAGAAGATCTCCAAGTCACATGGTGGCAAGGGGAGGGTGAACCTGCAGTCCTCCGGCTCTGATCCTCCTTCTCACGTTTCTGGCAGCCATTATGTACTGTGATTCTGCACACAAGTTCCCTGTCCCTGTCCCTTTGATCCATTACTGTTTGGATCAGAGCCCTGAGACCCTCTTGAGATGCCTATAAGAACCAGCAAGTCTGGCTCAGTCTTTCCTGACACCGAGGAGCACGACCTTTACAGTGGCTGAGAGAGATTGTGCTGTTGGCTAGGCTCTGAGATCAAGGTCATCTATGTAATTCCTGGGAAGAGACACATAGCGGGCATCCCTAGCCTGGACCAGGTGCCTCAGGTCATAACATCTTATTGTTTTTGTTTCTGAGGTCCAAGAGATTGAACCCAGGGAGCACTGAGCTGTGTTCCCAGCCCTTTTTATTTATGTATTTATTTTTATTTTGAGACAGGGTCTCACAAAGTTGCCCAAGCTGGGCTTGAATTTGTGATTCTCTTGCCTCTGTCTCCCCAGTAATTGGGATTATAGGTGTGCACCACCACACCCTGCAGAATCATAATGTTTCAGAACAGGAAATGTGCGCTGTGGTTCTTGAGAAGGACCAGGCAACAGAGGCAGGGTGTAGTGATGCATACCAACACCTCCCCCTGGAAAACATGAATGTGCCTGTTCAGAGGACACAGTTCACTTGGGCCACCTGCACGGAAGGAGCTCAGTGGCACAAGGAGGAGAAATCAGACAAGTTAGGACCGGGGGTGTAGCTCAAGCGCAGAGCACGTACTTAATTCTGCAAATGCACCAATCTCCAGCGATGTGAAAGAAAGAAATCCAAGAAAAACAATAGGAAACAGTAATGTACAACTGCCTAGGCTCCTCAACAGAAGCTGCAAAAATTAGTGACTACCCTTCCATCCTGCGGAGGGGGCAGCAAGTCCTTCTTTCAACTTCAGACTCCCATCATAATAATTACAAAATTAGAAAGGAACGGCGATGAAGGAAACTCTGTGGCTTCCTCAGTGAAGTAAACCAGTTCTGTGGGAGAGAGGTGAGCAGCCAGAATCAAGTAGAAGCAATACTCATAGCCACCTCCTGAATCATTGCGTAGTTAGCTTCTGACATACAGAAAGTCCCAAAGAAACACACCAGCAAAGGAAGTGAATGAGCCAACTGCCCTGGCTCCGTGCCCAAGGAACACCCTGCTTCAAGGGTAAAATTGCACCTTTTGTGCCAACAGTTCAGGCAAAGGAACTTAGACAGATAATGCCTGGAATGCAACAGAAGAACAAACTGAGAAGTCTAGGCCTTCTAAAAAATGGCTTCTTTTGCTTGGTTGCTTTAGCAAAGGTAATGAGCTGAGGGCATAAATAGCCCACCTTCTTGTTCTAATTATCATCTGTTTGGATGACACAGAAGGATGTCATCTAGGTAAAAGAGGGCGTGGAACCTGCTACCTCATACTTCCCTCCTGGCTAAATGAAAAGCCAAGGGCTACTATAAAAAGGAATTTGTGTCCAGCTCTTGGGGCAAGGACGTATTTGCATACTGACGATGTAACGCTCTAAATTTTAACTTTGTTCTGTTTCCTGCTTGCTCATAAAGTGATTCACATGACTTTTAATAGCTATAGCCTCTCTGGAATGGAAGAACAAGCCAGCCAGTGGTCACTTGAGGGACCTACGCATCCCGATATATTTTGGAGGCAAGGGAATTCAGGCTGAGGATCACTGACAAAAGTTAGCCAGGCTAAAAATGATCTTTAGTCACTATCCTTTGTGTGTCTCCCCCTTGCTTCCAAATTCTCGTGCTTAAATTATTTTTGTGTGTGAGTGAAAGCTACTTTTAACCTTAAAAAGTTTCCTTCTGATTTTGGTTTTTGGTATGATTTTCTTCTCATTTTTTTTTTAATGAAAAGTTGTGGTTTATTGAATGAAATAATACAGTTATTTAAAAATCTGTAGCTGCTATACATTTGATTTTTAATTTTGCATTAGGTCGCCACAAATCAGATTTCCATATAACCTTCAATTGTACACTACACCAGAACCTAAGTTTCTGGTAATGCTAACAGAGATGCACTTTCCTTATCATAAGCAAATTAAGAATTTTAAGCTGACAGGTGTGCAAACCATCAGAACACGTCAGCGAAAAAATATCCATTTTTAAGAAAAAGGGCATTTTCTCATATTTAGCCTAAATTTTATTTAATTTTTCCCAGTGGAACCAAAGCCTCCAATCCTGGAACTTCTATTTCGGGATAATAAATCCAATCACAAATGAGCCGGACAACTCGATCACCTTTTTTTTTTGCTTCAAACTTCTCTTTGCCAAAATAAAGTAGCAGGACACTCTGTGATCTTCATTTATGAGCCCAGCTCCAACGTCGAGGCAGTGTTTGGCAGCCAAGCCAGATCGTCTTTTCCATAGCACTCGGAGGAGCGATCTGAATGTCCCTTGTCACAAGAGCTTTCTCCATAGGTGACATCGTAGAATGCTAGGCCCTGTTACAGGTCGTAGCCCGGTCGCATCGGGGCCGAGGCACGCTGCCCCGCGGCGCGAAGCGCGGCCAGCGGGAGCCTTCCGCCTTCCGAGCAGGCAGGACGGGCGAGGGCCGCGGAGTGAAGGGAGCCGAGAGCGAGGGGTGAGCGCGCGGCCGGGAAGCTTTTCTTCACATTTAATCCTTTTCATTATCCACTAATACAAACAGAATAGCATAAAGTTGGGGAAGTCTCCTGACAGTAAAAAACAAAACAAAGCAAAAAATCTCTAGGGACTACAAAGAGAAATGCAAGACCCTCCTACCCCAGTTTCTGGGCTGTAATCAAGAAATCAGTATGTGGTCAAATTCCATTAGTTTAGACAAAGAAAACTGTAGATTGGTCGTGTGCATCGGAACCAGACTAATACGGTGATTTCACAGAGGAGACCAAAGACCGAGAATTTCAGGCTCTGACAATACAGGCCAGGAGGTCGCTTGGTCTGATGAGACGGCTAGAAGGAGTTTATGGGGTTTTGCGCCCTTACTGCTTTAATCAGTTTACACCTATCAACTCATTTAATACGGCGTTTAATACAATACGGCGCGGCCTTTACCAGTAAGGTCCTTGTTTTGCAAATGAGAAACTGGGGCACAAGGCGGTGTTTACAATCAACCCAGAGATCCTCCTCCAAGGACTTTCTGTTCAGCTGCCTCTACTCCGTCTGTCAGCTTCTTCAGGGTTTTCCTCAGCTGTTTGGCCTGAGGTACCGGTCTTAAAGGGCAGCCTGCCGTGAGGTGTGAAGGTCCAATGATCTCAGCTCAAGACAGGACAATTCCAGCGCGTGAGAGTCCCGGCAGAGCTCCCTGGCTGGTTAGTAGAAGCTCTGCTCAGCCTGCATTGCCTTTTACCTTCTGCCTCAACTGGGTGACCACTGTCCAGGTCACCCAGGACTTTCTCAATTTTAGCTCTGAATTTTTTCTACCCCAGTAACCATTAGGGACATCAAGGTGATTGGTTGCTTCAGCTCTGTCCTGCTTCCCTCGTAACATGTCCTGAACCCTAATCTTGCACAGTTTGGTGGTCTGTGAGAACTTCACCCTTCCTGGCCCACAATAGGGCCTGACTGTGTCACTGAGGGCAGGTATCCTAGCAACAGATTGTGTGTTCTTCAGCCTGTCTCCCTTTGTGTAAGTGTTCTGGGCACTGGCAAGGGGTATTCAGCAGAGGTCCAGATAGGTCCTCCAGCCTCCATACAACCCAGGTAAAATATTCTCAGTAAGAGTAAAACTGATTCATATTTGTTAGATGTGCCAGGCAGTGCGTTAAGTACTTTACCTATGAGGGAGAGTCTATCAGTACCCTAACTCCTCTCCTCATAAGTAAGAAAGCTGAGGGTCTCCGAGTTTGCTGGCCCAAGGGCAAGTCTCAGTATTTTAATGTAGACACTCTGCCTCTACTCTGTCCATGAGAATACAAGTAAAGTTGACTAGCTAGCCTACTGTTATAAACTGGAAAACATTGGTTTGTGGTTTTTTTTTTGGAACACATTTATAGAGACAGTCCAGGGTGGGCCAGCGAAGATACAAAAGCACCAGGCCAAGTGGAAGGAGGCTACGACTGCAGTCCAAGTTTTCAGAAAAGCCAACAGAGCTTAAAAATAGGGACATTATTCAACTCTAAGTCTTCTCTTTCGTAGCAAAGCAAACCTCTCTCTGTTTCCACCTTCTCAAATCGTCAGTAAAGTCTGGCTCAGAAAGGCCTAATATTTCCTGTGTGGTGTAAACCACAAAGAGGCTGCTTACGGAGAGAACAGGACTAGTAGAGGCCAACAAGAAAAAGAATCCGTTAGTGTTGCCCTGTGGTAGCCCTTCCCAAATTCTCCCCACTCCCACCTGCCGCCCAGCCTGGAGGGATTTGTAGGAAGATGTAGGAGCTTGTAGGACTTTCACAGGCAGGAAATAGATTTGAGTCACTTCTCTCTCCATCTGACGGGACAGGGAGATTCCAGTGACAACTGGGCAGCACGTGCATGACAAGTTAGCTCAGATAAACCAAAGAGGGTGACGGCAGCTGTCTCCAGGAGAGGAAAATGGGAAAGTAGGAACCTTGTAGTTGATTTTTGTGGGTGTTTTTTTTTTCCCCTGGGTTTTCGACATTTTGATAATAAGTACATATTATCTTTATAATCCACAAAGAACACTAAACTATTCAAGTAGTCAATTTCTATTTCTCCTATGTTCCTGGTTATATAGACTTTTTTGTCTCATGAGTGAGCTCAGTTAATAAAAAGGAACAGATAAATCAAATACACATAAAGATTCGTATCTAAGTATTTCATGTAGTTTTAAGAAAACTGTATTGCTGGGAGAGGGCTCACAAACCCAGTGGGAGAGCACCCTGCCTGTTTTGGGTCAGTGCTGTGGGTCTAGGAAAAAGACCCTGTGTCAATATTTGAGCTTTGATAATGCCAAAGTTAAGATTGACCAGGCTAAGGTTCATTCCTGACTTGATTCTTGACTTGTGTATTTTTGAGTATGCAATTTTCTCCTTTTAGTTTTCCTGTTCTCAAAGTAACCCATATTATTTGCAAATAGCTAATGCTCACGGAGAATGTTAAGATGTCGGGGTTAAAGGTTCTACATAAAAAGAAAGTAATGGTGATGACATGTTCAATTTTACTGGTTAAGCAAACAACCAATATTCAGACCAAAAGCAGTAGTAAAAGATTATGGACAAGTTTTCTTGCATCTTTCAAATAACACAAATCCTAGTGCCGCACTTAATGAAAAGGCTAACTTCACATGTAATGCTGTTTGGCTTTTTTTTTTTGTCTGTTTGAGACGAGGTCTCGCTATGCAGTTCAGGCTGGCCTTGAGCTCACTTTTTAGCCCAGGCTGATTTCGAGTTCACACCAATCCTCCTGCCTCAGCCTCCCCAGTGTTGGGATTACAGGCGTATGCCACCACACCTGGATTCAAATGTGATGCTTTTAATACTCATCAGAAATATTTAATAAGAAAATGAAGACCATTTATTATTTCGGAGTAACCCAAATCCTTTGGGGTGCAGAGTGATGAGAGATATATAATTTCGTATCTTGGAGCTATCATTTTTAGCTTGCTAATTTGCCTATCTGGGCAGGAAGTGGTTAAAAATGAATATTCTTTATGTCTTTAGAAAAACCAATGCCAAGGAGATAGCTCAGCAGCGCGGCCCCTGCCTGGCAAGTGGAAAGTCCTGAGTTCGATTTTGAGTAAAAAGAAAAAAAAAAAGAAAAATGAACAGAACCCAATGAAGGCCTGGAAAGTTGAAAGTGAAAGTGAAATTTACAGCAAGAAAGGGGATTCTGTTGGCTGTTAGAGGCTTCTCCTCCTCACCGACAAGCGAAGAAGCATCGCCATCTCCCATCTCTCACATCTTGTGTGAAACTGGCCATTGAACTTTGCTTTTTCTTCTGCTGAGATGCGCCGATTGCTGAGGAACTGCCCCGCTTCTGCTCTGGATCACTGGCAAGATTTATTCCTGGGATTCAACGGAACATACATCTTATAGCCACCTAATGATTTCTTTTTTGCTAGGAAGGACTTGAGAATTATGAGCATGTAAGTATTAGTAGTGGGGGAAATTATAGAATTCAAAGAGCTTACAGCAGCACAGAGCCTACCTGGCAAGCAAGAGGCCCTCAGTTCAATTCTCCGTAACAAAAAAAAAAAAAAAAAAAAGAGCTTACACATATCCTAATCAGGTGCATGTGGCATCCACTTATTGCAATAACGACAGTAAATTTTTTTAAATTAATGGATAAGATGAAATTAAAGGAAAATTTCAGTGTTTAAGATAATATACTACTTTCAGATTTTTTTTTCTTGCATGATCTTTTAAAAACCTGTTTCTCTGGTTTAGGTTCCAGTTTAGGAAACTAGGGATAAAAGACTTGGAGGTAATCAGAAAATTTGAATGTAGGTTAAATATTAGTTGATAGTAAGAAGTTCATGTTACTTTTGTTCAGTAAGATAATCTTATTAAGGGAAATATTACTTCCTTATTAAGGAAAATATTCTTTATAACTTTTTGGTGATACATGTTGGAGTATTTACAGGGAGGATTGATAGGGGGATGTCTTTAATTTGCTTTAAAATTTCATTATAAAAAGTAGTGAGTAGCTGGATGTGGTGGTGCATGACTGTAATCCTAGCACTTGGGAGGCTGAGGCAGGAGGGCTGCCATGAGTTTGAGGACAGCCTGGGCTCCATGGTGAGTTCAAAGACAGACTCAACTACATAGTAATACACTATCTCAAAAAAATAAAACAAAAAAAGAAAAAGGTTGTGCATTAGCAACTTAGAATTTATTTAATCTATCATACGAACTTGAATTTCTATTTCTATTCACATTTTTATTCATGATTTTTCTCTAATAACACACACCTTGTCTTGTACTCTTTTATTTATGCACCTATTATTTTGCTTTTTGTTTATTATTCTTTCTTCACTTTGATTTTGTATTAGCACCTATTTGTATTGCACAGTGATTACATTCCTTGTGTGGAGTTGGTACAAGCAGCTAACGTATCTCAGTTCTTTTTCCATCTCGTGTCCCTCCCTCCTCCCTTCATCTCTTGATCTTTCCTTTTGAAAAAGAGCTACCTCCCTCCTTTCTATTACCTGTCTTTTTATTTGCTCTTTATTCATACTTCGGGGGTCTCATGTCAAAGAAACCAGGTGGTAGTTCAACTTGTGCATCTGATTTCTTTCACTTAACACTGCCGTCTCGAGACACGCCCACTTTCCTACAAAAGACTCACATTTGTGCTTCTCTGTGGTAGGGCAGAGCTCCACTGTGTCATCCTTTTTTTTGCTACTGGGAATCAAACTCATGACCTCGGGCTTGCCAGGCAGGCGCTGTGCCACTGAGCTATGTCCTTGGCCTATCTACTGTGTATAAATGCTACATTTTCTTTATCCGCTCTTCTTTTGATGGACGACTAGGCTGCTTCCCAGATTTAGCAATTATGAATTGTGCTGCTATAAACATGGGTACGCATTTATACATTTATTGTTTTAGCTCTAAAAGTAAGATAATGCGTATTATAAAAAATTTTCTCCATTACATTTATTACATTTCTCCATTATAAATATTGTAAGCAGGAGGAGGGAAGGGAATGTAAAAAGAATTTAGATGTGTTATGTACATGTAGCAGTTCCCCCCATGAATGTAATCATTATGTAGCACACAAATATGTACTAATAAAAATAAAAATTAAAAAAGCAAATATCATAAGCAGATTATTTTCTTCCAGCTTTGTGCCGATTATATTGTGTTTTTCTTTTATTACAGTGTACGTATGCTTTGGTCTCCTATGTATTTTCCCTTAGCATCATGTCTTGAACCTTGCATCCTCTTAAACTTCTTAACGCGTATCTGCCCAGAGCTGTTCAAAGGCAAGTTATTTTAAACTTCCTTGTATGCATGCTTATTCCTACTGTGAATTTCGTGGTCAGTTAAGGGCCCCTGACCATTCACTGAGCACTTGTGGGCCTCATGGATGATTTAGCATAACTGAAATAGGCACGTGAACTGTACCTCAATAAAGCTAAGCTCTGCAGTCCCTCGCCCTGTCTCCATCCCCACAGAACACTGACAGGGCCTTTAGGACTCCTTCTGAAAAATGGGAGGAGGAAGTCCATTGTGCATTTACATGATGCCAAAAGACACCTCCTCAACTGAGCTGCCAATTGAAAGGTGGAAAGAGAACAGTGCTTAAATCTGGGGCATCCTGTAAGACCAGTGACCAACTTCAGTATCACCAATAGAGACTCCAGACTTCATTATGTATCTCTTGATATGAGTCAGTGTGACGTTCAAGCTGCTTTCTGTGAAGTATTGCTGCCAAATGTTTCCTCTACATCTACTCAGTCCTTTGATAGTTCATAGAAAACACAGAGAATTAAGGAATATGCAAAACAATTCCACATAAATCTAAAAGCAGGACAATCTTAAAAATCAATCATAACGGAGGAAGAAAGGGTGCTATGTTACATTAGAAGAAACTTGGGATCCATAGCACCCAAGTGCACTGTGTGTTGTTTAGCTCTGAGTTTTAACAAATCAGATGTAAAAAGAAATCTGGGTGAAAACTGGTTATTAGATAATAATAGAAATGATTGAAATTTGGTTACAGGTGATAATTGTATTGGATTACATAAAAGAATGTTCTGATTTATTGGAGATGGGTGTTGATGGTACTACTTTTTAATTTCCAGTGTGTTTTGAACTTTTATCATTAAAAAAGTTTCTTGAGGCAAGAGTAGTAACAGGGAAGGGAAAGAAAAAGAAACATTTAGCAATGCTTCCCCGCTGCTTACGTTCACTTCCTTCACAACTTCACACAAAATGGAAGTCTCCGCTGGAGGTGTGTGTTACTGAATGTCCAATTGCAGAGACAGAGTCACTGGACACTCTCGCCTACATGAAACAAGCGCCACTTTGTGCTTCTCCGTGGGCTCAGACCCTTAATTAAAGGCACAGGATTAAACACTTTTTCTGAGTTGACTTAGAAAAGAGAGCCACAGGGGAGAGCGTGGATGAACTGAAATGCTTTTCT
>PVLD010019203.1:0-37030 GCA_004027595.1 Dinomys branickii | reverse complement strand
TAGCAACATGTGAAGGACAGAGAGGAGGGAGGTGGATATCCTGAACTTGGGAGGGATCTGAGATAGGAAGTGAAACCCTCGGAAAGTCTAAGCAGAACCTCCTCTGGAGGAGGGGATCACAGATCTGACATGGCGCAGTTGGAGGGAGACGAGATAGAGAGGGAGGAGGTTGCCGCTCCAAGCACACCCCTGGCCCACGTCCTCGTTTGGGCAATCGTAGCTTCAGCTTCGGAGACCCATTGCCCAGCTGCAAGGGGTGGGGAACGGTAATGCTGGAGCCACATGGTCTGGTCCCGCCCCCACCCATAGCACAACGACAGGGTGGAGCCGGGCAGTCCGCTGTGAGCATATGTGCTTTCCCACCTCCAACCATGGCAGTTTGTATACACCCATGTATTAGTATAGTCTGAGGCACCTATATCTCTTCCCAAGGCGAGAGTCCAAGGATATAGATAAACCCAGGAGTACAGTTATTATCACAGGGAAGATGACTGATTGAGTGGTAGGGCAACGGAGATGAGGGAGGAGAAAAATTGAATGATCAAATGGGCCATCGTCTGTGTAACCTGAGTAACAAAGATGAAGGTAACATTATGTAGGACAGCATCCAGAGCTAATTCCCTTCTATGTTCTCTATAATTCTGTATTTCCTAAGCCGTTTTTGTATTAGCAGAAGTGAAGATAACTTTATATTATACAGCATCCAGTGCAAATCCCCTACTATCTTATCTATAATTTGGTATTTCCTTTAATGTTTTTATGTTAACTAATGTGAAGATAACTATGTAATACAACATCCAGTTCTAATTCCCTACTATATTCTGTATAACTTTGTATTTTCTGTATTGTTTATGGCTTTTCTGGTTCATATGTCTCCATTCTTTTGTCTTTAAAATAAAAAAAATGTATAGGCAGGTAGTCCCATGATGGACTTAGCAGCTCAGTGATGTGTTCAAGGGCTCACAGTATTTCCTTTCTTTCCCTACATCATCCACAGCATTTTGATGACCTTTCCATCAAGCCTCTCACCTCACAGCCATGAGGACTGCAACACATAGCAGAGTAGGAAGGGAAGAATACAGAAAGGTCTTTCTTGTCATATTATTCTCTTTTATTAAGGAGAAACATTTTTAAGAATCACCAGTAGACTTCCTCTTCTACCTCACTGAACAGAGATTAATCACATGCCCAGTCACTGCCAAGGGAGACCAGGATTTCTGTAATTGTCTGAGGCCAATAGTGATTCAGCTTCTGGAACTGATCACATAGCTGCTCAAACCAAGTCAGTGGAAAGGAGAGCCTTACAGTTGAATAAGTAACAGTCTGCCACAACACACATGAGCAGAAAACAACACAAGAAGCCTCTGGGCAGCAGAATCTGCCAATTTTTTGTAGGACATGTGCCAGAGATGACTTCTTTATATATAACTCAAATTCTTTTACTCACCTTACTTCCTTGGAGCACAAACTTCTCCCAAATGTACCCCAGAGTTTCCCATGGAAAAGCACTAAATAGACTGCTCTAGATCTGATTATTGTGTATTTCATTTGTGATATTTTTAAAAATTATAATATCAAGACAGGGAGAAAGAGGCTGGCGGAAATTCAGCCTGTCTGGGTACCTCTACCCCATTTGGGCAGATTCCACCTCTGTACCTGGCTTGCCTTCCTTCTTTAGTTGCAAAAATACAAACAACCTGCCCCTTCTCTATCCTCACCTTGACATTAAGTTCCTGGGGAATTTGTTCATTTAAAACATTCATTTTCTACAAACTTGCTCACACTTGGCTTTTTTACATTATACATACAATGCTTACCAATGGTAGACACTGGGAAAAGACAATCAGGACATTTGGCACTGGGAAAGGCTGTCATGTGAATAGGAGAGTTACTGCACAACGTGGTAAGTGGTGAAATACAAATGTTTTAAAAAATTACTATAGTCCCATAAGGAGCACACTAAATCTCTGCCTTAGGGAGCAAAGGAAATGCTCTGTAGAGGAATTCCATCACCTTTTAAAAGATGAATAAACACTTGCTGGTTCTACTGCATGAAAGGTCGTCAGGCAGAGGAAACTGTCTGCACAGAGAGTTCTGTAAAGGTCAGTTGCTGGTATAATGGTCCAAAGCCCAGGGTTTAAGGAAAATGTGACACATACTGGCGGGAGGAGGGACAAGTAGGCAAGATAAGTGGAGAATAGACTGAAAGAGGCCAAATTTTAATGAATCCTACAGATCAAGCTGAGGAATTGAATTTAAATCTATAAGCAAAAGCAATTCAATTCAATTCAAGTTTTTAGATGCGATTTATAAAGTGGTAAGGGAGAAAACCGGGCAGAGGATTTTCACAGTAATTCAGATAAAAGATGCTGAGGTTAAGAATGGAAGCCAGAGAACGTGAACTATTGAGGATAGATTTTTTTTCTTTTTTCAAAAGTATATTCCTTTATTCCAAATATGCTTTAAAATATTTA
Source organism: Dinomys branickii (assembly GCA_004027595.1). Lineage (NCBI taxonomy): Eukaryota > Metazoa > Chordata > Mammalia > Rodentia > Dinomyidae > Dinomys > Dinomys branickii. Next base: position 34,556 of record PVLD010019203.1, on the reverse strand, counting down.
TTGAGCAGGAAGAAAGGAAAAGGAGTCAAAAGGTAAAACAGACATTGAATGAACAGTTTTCTTCCAGGGTCTGGTGGCCTTCAGAATTTTAAGTGTGTGGCTCAAGCTTCAGTTCTCCCGGTAAACACAATGAGGCGATTGCTTGTTACAACATTTTTTGTTCCATCTGCCATATAGCCTGCTCCTGAGCCTCCAGCTAGTCATGCTGACGCTGTAGCTCTTCTTTTTGTTTCTGAACCACATCTGCCTTCTTAAGCTCATTTTCTTGTAAAGCGATAATATTTTCATATTCTTTTAGTTCTTCCTCTGTGAAGAACTGTTGCTGATCCAATGACTCCCATCTAGGGCTCCAAGAATTCCTTTTTTTCTGAAACTTTCAAAAATTTTTCCAGTCACCAATCAGTCTTGTTTTGTAACAACCACATTCATGACACGTTCCCTTATTCTAAGCCTTTCTTCTTCCATTGCCACCATATCGTACTCTTCATTTGGGGCATCATACACATTCTCCAGCTCCTTAGTGAACAAAACTTCTAACTCTTGCTCACCAGGAATCCATTGCTACCAACATCGTGGAATTTGTAAAATGTCTTGGGGTCAAAGTCATTCGGGTCTCATCCATCAGTCTCTTCCCATAACTCTTTTAGTTGATCTTTGCTTCCTGAATGATTAACTTTGGGATGATTTCCATGCTTTCTCTTCATTTCTTAAAATTTAGATTCTTCTTTCCTCTTCTTCATCTAGTGTTTATAAATATTATCTCCATGTTCCTTCATCACTTTATATTTCTAAAATTCTTCATGTAGTGTCTTGTCACACTGTTCCAAATCAAGTGTTGCCCCTTTGATTAGCATATCAAAATCTGTGGGTTCAAACTTATCAGGATTCATATGGTTGAGGTAACCGAATTGTTTTAGAAGAACTTGGTGGTCCAGTCCTATATCTTGAAGGGAATCCAATTTAGCTATAATTAGTATTGTTAACCTTCCTACTTCTTGTCTTTTCAGTTCATCAAGTTTTGTCCTCACATGATGACTTACTAAGTCTAGCTCTTTGCTTAGCCTCCCATCTGTGTCTGCTGTCTGCAGCTTTTCTCTTAAATGTTTTGTCTGTTTCCAGCACATCAATAACTTCTTTGAGATCTTCATCATAATAAAGTCCAGTGTCTGGTGTTTCTATCTTGGCACTCTCCACAGGTTTAGTATTTTGTACTCATCTCTTGTCAGTGACTATAGGCACAGCTTGAAGAGCAACAAGTAGACTTGTGGCCAAGAGAAAACAATACCATAGCAGAATGGTACTCTACCTCATCTACTTTTTTTCCATTATTAGGTCAGAAGAATGGGCTTCTACTTTCCTTTATCATTCACTTCTGTAAGAAAGATACAACCAGAGACACTGAGCTGCTGAATCAGGGTGAAACAGAAGACTGATCCAAACTGGACAGGCTGATAATTTACTCTCTAAAGTAGGGTAATGGGACATTCTAAATCAAGGGGTCATCTTAAGACAGCAGAAAAAGCATTGATCTCTTAAGGCATCAGAACTACAAAGCAAACAGACTTGTTAATCTTCTAGTATTCAGTAGAAACAATTTCCCAGAATTTCCAAGTCCTTCAGATAAGTAAAGAATTTTTATCTTTTTTTTATAGATGATGCAACTGAGAACCAGAGAGATAGGATGACTTTCACAATACCAAGTTAGTGAAGAGTTATCCTTGGCTGCTAGTCTGAGGTGGATTAACCAATGGTCAATTTGTAACACCCAACTGAACTGAATCAGCATGGTTCTTGGTATGGAAAGCTTATCTGAATATTGTTGCCAACAGCATAAAAGGAGAACTGAGGGGAAGATGGTGTGCTGTTGATTCTCCTGGAGGTTGTCATACTGGTTTTCCTGATATGAACTTAGCTGTTCTCATCATTGGAGGAGCTGGGTCCTCACTGTCACTGAGGATGGTTGCAGTAATTGTGGGGAGAGCTCTAGCCCTTACCTTGAGAATCACTTCCTGGCTCCAGTGCAGATCCCTCAGCCTGGCAGCACAGAGCTTTCATCCCATTGATACAGACTTTCCAGCTTCCACCAGTGATCTTTGGGCCTTCCCAGTGCAGATCCTTGATATACACTTGCATAAGACATTGTTCTGGGCTCTGGGTCTCCAGCTGGACTCGGGAAGGACATTGGCATGGGCTCTAGGTCTTCAGCTGGACTCATGCAGCACATTGGTATAGGATCCAGGCTCTCAGCTCGATTCTTTGGGTCTCTAGTGTGTGGACAGATCTCCTGCACTCTTCTGCATTTGGGGATAAGTATTATAAAATAATTATAAATTATATGTCCTATATTAAATCTATTCTCTTCCAAATCCTGACTGCAACATAATTTAATGCTTTTCTCATGAAAAAGTGACTTTTAGGTTCTTGGTAGAGCAGCAGAAGGAAAACACAACAGAGGCTCTCCCTTAGAAGTGGGATGGGACCATGGAGAGTTTGAAGACCAAGATGAGAAACAGAAGTTTGCCCTGCTGGGTCTAGGCAGGCCAGACTCCACCTCCTGGATGTCTACCAAGAATAGCCCACTGCCCAAGGATTTGTTCTGGCCTTCCAGCTTGCTTTCCCCTCCTCACTGCCATGGTGACAGCCCCTGCTTCCCTGTCCCAGCTGATTGGTCTAGCTAGGGATTGGAGGGTGCCGATTGGTCAGGGTAGACACAAGACTGTGGTCTGTGGAGAGTTTATGCCCTAGGGCCAAAGGGAGACTGAGCCAAAAGGGATGTGACTCTGCAATGCTGGCCCACTAGGAGGCCATGCCTCTTACCTCCCTAGCTTACTAGAGAAACCTGTGGAGCAGGACTTGAGTAAGTGAAATGCTGTTTGAGGGCCCAGACGGAACCCTAGTGATGGCCTCGGCCACTGTAAGGGTTGGAGAGGGGCTATCAGGCTCTTTCTCACCAACAGGCCTCAGAAGGAATCCTGGTATTTCTAATCACACTCATCCCTTTTATACAGAGCCCTGGATCACTGTGACTTGACTACAGGATCCCAGCTTATCTCATGCCTATCTGCAAATATGTTTCTATACCCCCTTACGTCTGTAGAACTGAGATACCTCCAAACTCCTTATTTCAAAGGTGGGAAATAGGCTCAAAGACAAACGTGGCTGGAAGGTTAGAGAAGCTTTTGGAGTCAGCTCCCAAACTGGTTTCCAAGCTTGAATCTTTCAATTAATAGGGATATAGGACCTCCAAATGATAAAAGGGAAATAAATGTAATTCCCAACCTGCTAGATATCCAATATCACAAGTTCATGTTCTACAAAGTAGAAGAATAATTTTAAGGAACAACAGAAATTAAGAGTAGGAAAATGTATTGAGAAAAGAAATGGGAACTAGGAATAACTCCTGTGAGACAGAAGTGGTCCCAAATGGGTTGCTCCAAATTTCAAGTGCATTCTGACAGAACACTCACAGGACTGATTCCACACGGTGGATAAGAGGAAGGAAGGAGTCAGTACAGTACTGAGTCTGAGATTTTTGCCTCAGGCAACCAGCTGAGCGGTAAGAGTATTTGCCAAAATTAAAGACTAGAAAATATCAAAATAGAAAACCATGGGAAATTGAAGTTTTTAGGAAGTGATGTAACTTCTTAATGTAGAAAGAGATTGAACAGGACATTAGAAAATGGAAGGGCATCCCCTGTTCTTGGATAGGCACATTCAATATTATCAAAATGTCCACATTGCCAAAAATTATATGTATATGTAATATATACTGTATAAAATATAGTTAATGCAATTCCAATAAAAATACCAACATTCTTCAAAGAACTAGAAAAAAATCTTAAAATTTATAAGGAAAAAAATTATATGGGTTCAGAACTGAGACTACAAAGCTACAGTAGTAAAAACAACATGGGGCTGGCACAAAAATCGACTTGTTAATGCTGGGCATAGTAACACATGCCTATAATCCCAGGACTATATGTGGGAAATGTTATGTTTGATGCATTGTGTCAACTTGGGGAATCTAGAGGTTTGACTAAGTGACTCCGCAGTTCTGCATCCAGGGGTGAAAAGAACATGCCCAAAGCCTTCTGGGATGTTGTTCATTGTGTCAGTTTGAGAAGTTTAGAAGGTGAACTATGTGATTCAGCAGGGAGCCAGGGTGATTACCTTGTATACATCCTGAGCCTGTGCAAGAGGAGGACATGAAGATTATGTGAGTGCTACATGCCTCCTGGGTGGGGGTAGCCCCCTTACAATATAAGGGAGGAAAAGAGGCTTGCTCTTCTCTGCCACTCCTCCCTTTTGGTCTTGTTGCTTTGCTATTTTCTGCCACCATGAACTGTTGCCCCCTGCTGTGTGCCACTTTGCCTAGGAGTCAGCTGAGTATGGACTGAAACCTCCATAAACTGTAAGCTAAATAAACCTTTCCTCCCTTCATTTTGGGCATTGAGGTATTTTGTCTCAGCAATGAGAGAAAAGTAACCAACACAGAAGACTGAGGCAGAAGGATGCTTGCAGGTTCAAGTTCAGCCTGAACTACCTAGTGAGTTCAAGGTTAGCCTGAACTACATGGCCAAAGCTTATTTCAAAAAGAAAAAGAAAAAAATGCACATGTTGACCAATACAATAGAATAGGAAAAAGCCAATCAACCCCAAACACCTTTAGCCATATGATCTTTTATAAATGGCCCAAATGCAACAACAAAAACAAAACCACAAAGTAAACAATGCCAGACAAAGATAGCCTCTTTAACAAGTGGTGCTGGGGAGGATTGGAAAATGGAGTGCTGAGTGCTAGCTGCTCAACTTCTCCAGAACAAAGTACTGCAAGTCTGAAAAACAGCAGCCTAGGGGACTCCAAAGAGAGTGCAGGGCAGATGGGAACTATGAGGGAGCTGACAGTCAAGAAGAAGAAAATAGTGTTCATTGCTACAGAAGAAATATCTTACTGCCACAGACCCAGGACCACTCGGTGTGGGCAGAGCAGTTATGTAGCCAGTCTGGCTGGGAAGGAGACAGTGAAAACAACTGTGCTCCTCACTGGGATACTGAGACTTGCCCTGGGCCAGGAGAGTATTGTGCAGCTGGAAGCAGCATTGAGAACACAAGACACTGTTTCCTGAGCAACATCCCCCTCCCCAGAATAGTGCCTGGCACACAGTTGCATTGAAGAGCAGCAGTGGATGGGAAGAATTGCTATTTTATTGCAAAGACCTTGGGGCACAAATTCCAGCAGAAGAGCCCCAGGGTCACTTCACTGCCAACATTCTAGACTGGAATAGGGGAAATGTGTAGCAGTGAACTCTCACATTAGGAAAACAGAATGAGCTCAAATAAACAACCTAACATTGAACCTCAAATTTCTAGAAAAAAAAAAAAGAACAAGTTAAGCCCAAAGCTCCTATGAGGGAGGAAATTATAATGATCAGAGCAGGAATTAAAGCAAGTGAGACTAAGAAAATAATACAAAGAATCAATGAATCAAAGAGTTGGTTCTTTAAAAGATTAAATAAAAATGACAAACCTTTATCAATTATACAAAAAGAAAGAAAAGAGTCAAATTCATCCAATTAGAAATGAAAAGGGAAGTCTCTGCCCTCCATGCACCTGGTGCAGACAGGAGATCCTCACTCAACAGCCCTGTGAACTGCTCCCACCTGGGTTAATGTGTGAGCCCTCCCTGTGCATGCCCAGCGCTGAGTGAGGTTTGGGTGCAGGCGCTCTACGAGCTGCTGAGATCGTGGCTCAGGTCTGGGCTTCCCTTGTGCCCTGCCCTCCAGGTGCTTGCACACACAGACTGTGATTACTGTTGGTGCAGCCCACTTCTCACTCTTCTATGTGGACTGAACTGCCTGAAGAAGCAGAATCAGGCAGACTGTGACCTGCTGATGATATGGTTCCCAGCTGAACACTGCCAAGAACACTAGGTATTTCCCACCTATTTCCTGGGGGCAAAGTGGGTGACTCACAACCCTGCCACCATTACAGTCTGTCTCCAGCCCGCGTGTACCTGGTGCAGCAGCCGTGCAAACTGCTCTCACCTGGGTTCACGCGTGGGCCCTCCCTGCACGTGCCCAGTGCCAAGTGAGGTTTGGGCACGGGTGCTCCACAAGCTGCTGACACTGTGGTTCTGGTCTGGGCTTCACTTGCATCCTGTCCTCCAGGTGGTCACACACACACAGGCAGTCTGTGATCACTGTTGGTGCGGCCTGTGTCTGGATTCTATGCATGTCCTGAACTGACTGGAGACATAGAATCAGGTAGTCCACAAACTGTTGACCCTGCAGTTTGTGTCTGGGTTTTTCCTGTTTCCTGAACTGCCTGGGGTCGCAGGACCACTGGCCTGGGATTGCGCCACCAGTGCAACCAGATTCTGGGTCATACACATGCACTGAACTGTGAGGGGCTGCTGGACCAAATTAAATGACATAAAAAGAATATTTGCAGAAATAATAGCAGAAAATTTCCCAAGTATGGAAACAGAACCCGAGGTACAGGTAAATGAGGCATATAGAACTCTTACTAGTCATAACCATAATAAAACTACACCCAGACATATAATAATCAAGATCCCAGATCTCCAGCAAAAGAACAGAATATTAAAAGCTGCTAGAGGAAAGAAAACAGATCACCTATGAAGGAAAGCCCATCAGAATCACGGCAGACTTCTCAACACAAACCATCCAACTGAGAAGAGCTTGGAGCGAAGTACTACAGGTCCTACAACAAAATAGCTTCCAACCAAGATTGATGTATCCTGCCAAACTATCCTTCAAGTTTTTTTTTGTTTTGTTTTGTTTTTGCGGTACTGGGGATTGAACTCAGGACCTTGTGCTTGCCAGGCAGGCACTTATTCCACTGAGCTATATCCCCAGCCCCCTATCCTTCAAGTTTAATGGCAAAATAAAATATTTCCATGACAAAGAGCAACGAAACAAGTTCATGAGTGCCAAATCATCCTTACAAAAAGCACTAAAACACATCCTAGACAGAGAAGGAAATGAACGCAATTTAAAGAACAACAATAGAAAGGAATCCTCAGGAAGAGCAAGCAAGTAAACAGATAGAAAAAGTAAGAAACCAACAGCAAGTAAATAACATGACAATGATAAGCCAGCACATATTAATTATAACCACAAATGTAAACTGCCTCAATTCACCAGTCAAAAGAAACAGACTGGCAGAATGGATTAAGAAACAAAATCCAACAATATGCTGTATACAGGAAACACATTTTACTCAAAAGGAAATCCATAGACTGAAAGTCCAAGCATGAAAAACATTCCTCCATGCAACAGGAACCCAGAAAACAGCAGCGGTAGCTATTATGTTTGCAGACAATGTAGACTTCAAACCGAGAACAATCGGAAGAGATAAAGGTCATTACATACTTGTTAGGGGAAAACTGCAAGAGGATGAGATAACAATCCTAATTATAGGGGCTGGGGACATAGCTCAGTGGAATAAGCGCCTGCCTAGCAGGCGCAGGGTCCTGAGTTCAATCCCCAGTACCGCCAAAAAAAAAAAAAAATCCTGATTATATATGCACCAAATATTGGAGCACCAAACTACATGAGACAAATCTTAACAGACATGAAAACCCATATAATCAATAACACTGTTGTAATAGGGGACCTCAACACACCTTTGACACAAAGAGATAGGTCAACTGGACAAAAAATTAGCAAAGAAATAACAGATCTGAACCAAAGCTGTGAACAAATGAACTTAGTATATGTATACAGAGTGTTTCAACCCACAACATCAGAATACACATTTTTCTCAGCTGCACATGGGACTTTCTCTAAAATAGACCACATTCTAGCCCATAGAGCATACCTACCTAAATGCAAAACAATTGTAATTATTTATCTGACCACAGTGCAATGAAATTGGAAATTAATGACAAAAGGAACTCCAAAAAGTCCGTAAACACTTGGAAATGAAACAACGACCTCCTGAACAACCAATGGGTCACAGAAGAAATTAAAGAAGAAATTAAAAAAGACGTACAAACAAATGAAAATGTACATACAAATCACTGGAATCTATGGAATGCAATGAAAGCAGTCCTCAGAGGGAAAGTTATAGTGGTGAACTCACACATAAGGAAAACAGAAAGAAAACAAATAAGTAGCCTAATGCTGCACCTCAAACTTTTAGAAAAAGAAGAACAAGTCAAGCCCAAAGCCCAAAGAAGGGAGGAGATATAAAGATCAGGGCCGAAATTAATGCAATCGAAATGAAGAAAACCCTATAAAAAATAAATGAATCAGAGTTGGTTCTTTGAAAGAATAAAAAAAAATTGATAAACCCCTAGCCAACATTATCAAAAAAAGAAAGAACTCAAATTCATGCAACAAGGAATGAAAAGTATGAAATTACTACAGATTCTACAGAAATTCAGAAGATCATTAATGCCTACTTTGAAAATCTTTACGCTCACAGGATAGAAAACTCAGAAAAAATGGACAGATTCCTAGATATGTATGAATTACCAAGGCTGAGTCAAGAAGATATAAAAATCCTGAACAACCCAATATCAAGTAATGAGACTGAAAATGTGATTAAAAACTTACCAACAAAGAAAAGCCCAGGCCCTGATGGATTCACAGGAGAATTTTACAAGAAATTCAGAGAAGATTTAATACCAACATTCCTCGATCTCTTTAATGAAATTGAAAAGGAACCAATCCTCCCTAACTAATTTTTGGAGGCAAGTATACTGATACCAAAACCAGAGAAAGACCCAACCAAGAAAGGGAACTATAGACCAATCTCCCTAATGAATATAGATGCAAAGACACTCAATAAAATATTAACAAATAGAACACAGCAAATAATCAAGAAAATCATACACCACAACCAAGCTGGATTCATTCCAGGATGCAGGGATGGTTCAATATTCACAAATCAATTAATGTTAGACATCATATCAATAGAGCCAAAGACAAAAACCATATGATCTTCTCAATAGACACAGAAAAAGCTTTCGACAAAGTCCAACATGCATTCATGATTAAAACTCTACAAAAAATAGGAATAGACGGTCTTTACCTCAACCTGATGAAAGCCATCTATGACGAACCAACAGCCAACATCATACTAAATGGACAAAAACTGAAAGCTTTTACTTTAAAATCAGGAACAAGACAGGATGTCCACTGTCGCCACTCCTGTTCAACATAGTTCTGGAAGCATTAGCCAGAGCAATTAGACAAGAGAGAGAAATAAAAGGAATAAGGATAGGAAGGAAGAAGTAAAACTATCACTATTTGTAGATAACATGATACTACACATGGAAGACCCCAAAAACTCCACAGGAAGAATTCTTGAAGTAATTGACAAATTCAGCAGTGTAGCTGGATACAAAGTCAACACCCAAAAATCAATAGCATCCCTATACACAAACAACAAACAGACTGAGAGAGAAATTAAAGAAACCATACCTTTCACAATAGCATCCAAGAAATTGAAATGTTTAGGAATCAATCTAACAAAAGAAATAAAAGACTTATCCAGTTAAAACTACAGTACTCTGAAAAAAGAGATTGAAGAGGATTTCAATGAATGGAAAAACATTCTTTGCTCATGGATAGGAAGAACCAACATTGTGAAAATGGCCATACTACCAAAATTGTTGTACAGATCCAATGCAATTCCAATTAAACTACCATTAGCATATCTCACAGATCTAGAGAAAACATCTAGAATGTTAAATTCATCTGGAACCAGAAGAGACCCAGAATAGCAAAAGCAATCTTGGACAACAAGGACAAGTCAGGTGGAATGACAATCCCTGACCTGAAGTTATACTACAAAGCTACTGTAATAAAATCAACATGGTACTGGCTAAAAAACAGGCCAGAAGATCAATGGAACAGACTGGAACACACAGACACAACCACAAACACACTCAGCCACCTAATCTTTGATAAAGGGGCCAAACAAACTCACTGGAAGAACAACAGGCTTTTTAATAAATGGTGCTGGAAAAATTGGTTTGCCACCTGCCAAAGACTGAAAATAGACCCAAGTCTATCACCATGCACCAAACTCAAGTCAAAGTGGATCACAGATCTCAATATTAAAACAGAAATACTAAGTCTATCGGAAGAGAAAGTAGTTAAAAACCTTGAAGACAGGATTAGGCAGAGAGTTCATGAACAAAAACCAAACCACCCAAGAAATACTTCAAAGAATCAACAACTGGGATCTCATCCTACTGAAAACTTTCTGCACATCCAAAGAAATCACCAGCAGAGTAAAAAGAAAACCCACAAATTGGGAAAAAATTTTAGCTGACTGTCCTTCAGACAAAGGTCTTCTATCTAAAATGTATAAAAAATAAAAAAAATCAGTCTCTCCAAATTCAAAGACCCAATCCAAAAATGGGCAGCTGAGATCAATACACATTTCTCAGGTAAAGAAATACAAATGGCAAATACATACATGAAAAAATGTTCAGCATCATTAGTCATTCGAGAAATGCAAATTGAAACAACAATGAGATTTCACCTTGCCCCAGTAAAAATGGCTACCACGAAGAAAGCAACCAATAACAAATGCTGGCAAGGCTGTGGAGAAATAGGAACTCTTCTCCACTGCTGGTGGGAATGCAGATTGGTGAAACCACTGTGCAAATCAGTTTTGGAGATTCCTCAGCAAACTTGGTCTAGAGGTTCAACCCAGCTATTCCCCTTATGGGTATTTTCCCAGAAGATCTGAAAACATCAAATCACAGCGATATATGTGCACCCATGTTCACAGTGGCACAATTTGTAATTGCTAAATTGTGGAAGCAACCCAAATGTCCATCCACTGAGGATTGGATAAAAAAATTGTGGTACTTTTATATAATGGAGTATTATTCAGCTATAAAAAAGATAAACTCGAGGCTTTTATAATTGTCACAACTAGAGACCATACTCATAAGTGAAATAAACAAGACCCCCGTGTGAAAGCAATGCATTGTTTCACTAGTGTAAGAACCTGAAAGAGTGAATAAAAACTAAGAGGTATGATAAACATTGTGAAATGAAAGGAAAATGCTCAAAAGTAAGGGGTAACTGGGGTATGGGAAAGGAGAAGGGGAAATTATGTGTGTATGTATATACAGGATAGCTAACAGTAGTAATACTATCTTCTTTTGCTTCACTGAAAGGATCAGTTAATGATTACTGGATTGTTCATTATTACATGTCTCTATTTGTTTTCTTGAGAAACCACTTTGAAGATATCAGTAGTAATACAACAACCATTGCTAAATTCCTACCACTTTGTCTGTAACTCTGTATTATTCTTATGCTATTTTGTAAATGGATGTCTGTTTGTTAATATGTTTGCTTTCTTTATGCTTAAAATAAAAGAAAGAAAGAAATGAAAAGGGTAAAATCACAATGGATCCTTTGGAAATCCGGAAGATCATCAATACCTACTGCAAGAACCTTTAATAAGATGGAAAATAGAAGAAATGGACAAATTCCTACATACATATGAATTACCAAAGTTGAATCAAGAAGATATAAAAATTGTAAATTACCTAATATCAATCAATGAGATTGAAGATCTAGGAATAAAAACAGACACACTGAATCATCTGGAAGATAAAATGGGTAAAACTATCAAAGACATAAGGACTTTCTGAACAGAATCTAAGTTGCATAAGAGATAATATCAATAATTAGCAAATGAGATTATATAAAATTAAAAAGCTTCTGCACAACAAAGAGAACAATCAACAGAGTATTGAGACAGCCTGTGGGATAGGCAAAATATTTTGCCAGCTACTCCTTGGACAGAGGACTAATACCTATAACATATAAAGAATTCCAAACAATCAGGACCTTCCTAACAAAAGACCCAATCAAGGGGAAATTGAAAAGACTAAGTACTTCTCAAAAATAAGTACATGAAAAAATGTTCAGCACCTTTGGCCATTAGAGGAATGTATCTCAAAACACCACTCAGACTCCTGCAAGGATGACTATTATCGTGAACCCAAAAAACAACAAATGATAATAAGGATCTTGGTGGGGGCTTTTATGTTGTTTGTATGGATGTCAACTAGTACAACCACCTTGGAAATCAGTATGGAGATTCCTCAATAAACTAAATATAGAGATCCTATTTGACATAGTTACCTCCTTCTAGGTATCTTCCCCCAAAGCTAAAAAATCATATTATAGTCATAGAGGCATACCCATGTTTACAGCAGCACAATTCATAATAGCTAGATTATGGAAGCAGCCTATATACTCATGAACACAGGAATGGATAAAGAAAACATGTGTATTCGCAATGGGTTACTACTCATCCATAAAATGATAGTTGAATGGTTGTAAGAAAATGAATGGATTTCAAGGCCATACCTGAAATAAATTAGACACAGAAATTTAAATATTGTGTGGCTTGTTTTATATGAGACACCCAAAATATAAATAATTTAAGAGCAAAATAAAGATGAGAGGATTGGAAACACGAAGCTAGAATTTTTATATTTGGGAAGGGGGTCTGAGAAAGGAGGAGAAGGGATGAAGTGAAGATGATCAAAATCCCATATGTATATGTCCTAATTTCCCAAAATGAACATATTGTACACCACAAATACATACTAATAAAAAATTTAAGAATTATGAATGGGAAACATGAAAGTATACTTCCCAGAATACCTCCCTTACTTTTCCTAGTAGACTATGTCCTGCTATTTCATCCCCCAAATTTACAGGATGTATGGCGCTTTCTTCAGGGTGATGAAATATTCTAAATTAGATAATGATGAGTGTTTCATTACCTGAAAAAATACTTTGTACATTTTAAAATAAGAATAAAATTTGTGGTAAATGAATTCTATTTCAATAAATTAGTTATACCAGTTTGTAGAATGTCTAAACTTCTCAATACATTTACGTAGGTGTTATGGTTGATACATTGTGTCAACTTGGGGAATCTGGAGGTTTAGCTGAGTGACTCAGGAGGAAGCTAGGGTGCTTACTTTGTAAACATCCTGAGCCTGTGGAAGAGGAGGGCCTGGACATTGTGTGAGAGGTTCACGACCTCTGGGTGGGGGTAGGCTGTTTACAATGTAGGGAAGAAAAGAGGCTGCTTGTGGCCATTCCTCTGTTTTGCTGGTTGGTTTTGCTGTGCTCTGCTGCCCTGAACAGTTTGTCCTCTGCCATGTGCCACTCTGCCTCTGAGCCAGCCAAGTATGGACTGAAACCTCCACAAACTGTAAGCTAAATAAGCCTTTCCTTCCTTCATTTTGGGTGTTGGGTATTTTGTCTCAGCAATGAGAGAAAAGTAACCACGACAGTAGGGGAGGCTGTACATTTATAACCCCAAACTCAAGAAAACAATTTTAATAAAATGACAGGTTTGAGTCACATTCCAAATACAGTTGGTAAAAGTTTAAAAATATTGTGACTTGTATGTTCTCAATAGGAGAGGTATTGTCCCCAAGGGGACAAAAGAGGGTTCTTGGAGTGAGGGATTAAAAAAAACACTTTTATACATAACACAAAGAAATACGCAGGGAATTTAGAAATATAGTTGTTATATAAATATAGAAGTATATTAATAATATATAAATATAGTGTTACTATAGGGAAGAATGAGTAGAAAAAGTATTTTAAAACATGGAGGTGATGGAGAGTGAAAATAAACAGAAGCTTCAGAAGCACTGCTGTGGGATTTGGAAAAACTCTGTTATGTTGACATACAAGATGTCCAGGTGATGGTGACATCCCAGAAGAGACTATTTTCCTGCTAACTGTGAACAACCATTTGTTAACAATCATATTCCTTAATGACCATAAATCAAATTCTAAGTATTGCATATTCAAACATTGTAAGCATTTATGTTGCCAACCCATGAACAGTTTTGATTTCAGTTACACTTGGGAAATTATTTGGAGCACTGTGGTTTGAATCTAGAATGTCCTCAAAGATCCTGTGTTAAAGCTGTAGTCCCCAGCTTGGCACTGCCAGGAGGTAGAGAAACTTCAGAGGTGAGATGCAGTGACAAGATTCCTGGACACTGAAGGTGTGCCCTTCAATGAGATTCAAGACCCTCCACTCCCCTGTTCCACTTCTGGTCATTATGCGAATGGTCCTGCTCTGCACTCATCCCTGCTGTGATGTACTACCTCACCAGGCACCTACCAACGAACTCTAAAGTGGAAACTCCATTTAGGTGCCCGAATAGGAATATGGGAGTCAACGACTGAGAGATAACAGTTTGTGCCACGAACATAGAGGATGATCACAGAACAGCAAAGTAGAGATTGGAGACTCTAAAGGAGAGTCTATAGAGAACACGTGGAGTAAACAGAGGAGACAGAAGATTCAAGTCCCAGGAGTACCAGCCCGTAAAGGGAAGAGGGGCAGAAGATGCAGCAGAGAGAGGAGTCCCACAAGTTAAGGAAGCAGTGTTAAGACGAAGAGGCTGGTAATATTGGAGAGTAGTCAAAGAGATGCTTATCTCAATTCTTTACTAAATTAAATTCCACATAGATTAATGATGGAAACATAAAATAAGTGTCTTATTTACTTTCTTATTGCTGGGACAAAATACCTGACATCCACAAGTTAAAGGATGAAATGTTTATTTGAACTCATTTTACAGAGGTTTCAGTCCATAGTCAGCTGGCTCCAGGGCAGGGTGGCATGGTAGAAAGCCTGGCAGAGGAGGCTTGTTTATGGCATGGCAGCAGGAAGCATTGAGCCATCAAGGAAGGAGAAGGGACATAGACCCCTCCAGGCCATACCCACAGTGGCCCAACTCTTCCTATCACGTCTCACCTCCCAGCATCACACCCAGCAATGGACTAATCCAATATTGCACACTCATGACCCAGTATCACATACTCATGATCTAATCACCTCCCCCAAATCCACCTATAAACACATGAGGCTTTGGGGAGCATCCAGATATAAGCTGTGACAATGACCATCAAAAACACTAAGGGAGTCTGGCATGGTGGCACACACCTAGAATTCCAGTTCTTTGGAGGCTGAGGCAGAATGATCACAAATTTCCGCCCAGCCTGGGCAACTTGGTGGTTTAGTGAGAACCTGTCTCAAAAGATAAATTTAAAAGAGATGGGGATGTAGCCCACTGTGAAAGCCCTGGGTACCACTGAAGTACTCCCAAAAAGTAAAGGAAAAAATACCTTGAAAAAAGGGAAACTGAAGGGTGAAGATCTTTGTAAAAAGAGAATACCTTAAATAAGAATTTTTCAGAATGTAAAAGTACTCATACTATAAGTAAAGTCAAAGAGCAAATTGGTAAACTTGATTGTAAACAAATTACAGATGAAGGATTACTATACTTAATATAGTGATAGTGCCTAGAAATTTTTAATAAAACATGGACAAAAGATATGAACATCCGAGTTCATAGGAAAATAAATGCAAATAGCTCTTAGAGTATGATACCGCTTTCCATCCTCAGAGAAGCAAAGAGTTAAAAATACAATAGCATTGCAATGTAGGCCTGCTTGTGGGGAAAAGTTGCACCATGTTGTTGGGTGTGGATGGGTGTATCTGTCTCTGTGTCTATCTCTCTCTTTAATCAAATTTATAACTATGTTTATTCTTTGTCCAAGAAATTCAATCTCCATGGAAGACTTTTTTTTTTGGCGGTATTGGGGATTGAACTCAGGACACTGCGCTTGCTAGGTAGGCGCTTATTCCACTGAGCTGTATCCCCAGCTCCTGGAAGACTCTTGAAACATAAATATGAGACAGTACTGTTTGCAAGTGGAAAGTTAGTAAGACATATTACTGATGGGAAAAAGGGATCTGGTGACCAGGATGACTGCTAACATCCTGTTATGAAGAAAAAATTAGATAAGTTCAAAATCTACATCCTTGTTTGGTGGGCATTAAAAAAAACTGGGAAGGTAGTAGGAAATGAGTAGCAGTGTTTCCATGTTGGAGACAGGAGATGACATATTGCAAGTGAGCAAAAGAGATTTTTCACTGACCATCTCTCTTTCTCTTAATCATGTCAGCAGTACCATTCTTAGCTCTAGGTGAAGGGATCTGAGCTGTAGAAGACCTCACATGTCTGTTCCCTTTCCTAGATCAAAGTGCCCGTAGAACCACGGTAATATGCCCAGAGGACTTCACTCTCAGACTATGACAGGTCCAAGGAGCATAGATTGTTACCTCGCGAGCACTTTCCTTAGTTACAGCAAACGCTCAGGATTACTCACTATGTCAGCAGGTGGCTCCAGAGGCAGCTGTTTGCTAGGATTGCAGCAAAACAACAGCTACACTGCAGAACAAATCACCCCAGAGAATCTCCAAGACTATTTCTACAAATATAAAAAAGAAAAACACAATACTGTGCCAGTTAGATGTAACCCAAATAAACCCTGGTATAATAGAGAATATGGGTATAATATGAGAATAGAAACTCCTTGATGTGAATGATTTGTAATGGAGAGAGGGATGGGGAGAGAGACAGAGACACAGAGAGAGACCAAGACAGAATTTTTCTAGGTGTGACACATCGCACTAAAGAATGTAAAGGATCACTTTCCCTTTTGGTCATAGATTTTTTTTCTAGACTTAATTGTCATCAAGTGTTCTCACTGTGGCACTCATCCTACTGCAAGAAAATCTTCCAGAAGACAAAGATAGTGATAGGCTTGGATATATAGGAAAATTCTAATTCTTAGGGCTAGCTCTAGGTTTTGGAGCTATGACCTGGTCTCAAATTATGCAGGACCTTGGGAGAAGATAAAAGCAGATGGAAATTTGAGGTTTGAGTACATGTTATGAAGCGTGGTCTAAGATGAGGGCACCTGATTCACTTTTGAGCGCTGCAAATGCTGGCAAGCTGGGAGGGTACCAGTCAAAATGAAAACAGCAAAATTCTCTAGGTTATCTCCCCAAGGTTTCTTCTTCTGATATAACTCTGTGTGTGTCCTCTAAATTTCAAGTACTAACGGATATCAACTCATTAACCTCCTATATTGTATCTTTTGGTTTTCTGGTGATGGGGATTAAGTGTACATGCTCATGTATGCAAAGCACATGCTCAGAAAATCCAAATGGTGGCATAGCAACCAGCAGCAAAATATGGCCTCTCCAGGAACTAGACTCCTACCCTCTGAAAATAACAGCTTGCCAAAGAGAAAAAATAAGAAGATATTTAGGAAATGGGAGGGAGCATACAAGAAAATTAAAATCTACAGAGAAGCTGGAAAGCCAGAGCACAATGTAGAAAAGAGAATAAAGTAGCTCTTGGGGGAGGAGAGCCTATTTCCACAGACACTCGGGTTTCCCCTGTTCCCAGTGCTATCCTCACACAGTGACTGGGTGACAGACAGCCACCAGAGAGAGTCATGAAAGGGTTCAGGCTAGACATAGACCTCCTGAGAAGTTTAGGCTCAGGCTAGAAACAACAGAGGGCTGCACCATCTGTGGTGAAAAGCCTGGCCTGGCATGTGTGGCTTCCAGAAGCATCCAGGCCTGAAAGTGCTGACATTAGGTATAGTGGTCTGCTTTAACTCTTTCCCTGCCGCCTACACTGAGCACAAATCTGAAGCCTCATTGCTTTCCTCATCTACCAATATGAGCAAGGACAGGCCTGGACTTGGATGGTTGCCACAGCCTTAGGTGCAGGGACAGAGGGAATTTTCCAACAGAGAGGCACCTCACAAATTGTCTGGCCATAAATTTAGCTAGGAGGAGAAAACTGTGACTTGCTGCATTACCCAACTGCAGATCCTGGAAAGAAAACACTCATTCAAAAATACAGAAGAATTTTTTATTTTGTTTGGGGGAGAGTGATGTTTTTCTTTCCTTCTATTTTCTTCCTTGGTTTGGGGGGTGCTTTGGGTTTTTTCTTCTTTTTAATTTATTCTTTTAAAACTGTTTTTCTTGTTTGTTCCTTTTTACTACCTTTATCTAATTCTATTAATTTATAGGGTCCTTTATCTTACTTTTTTCTCCTTCTTTTCATTCTGCATTGCTTAATTTTTCAAATTTTTCCTCTTTCATTCTTCCATTCCCTGCCCTATCTTTACTAGTATAACTATTCTCTTTAGATACTTAACTCTATGCTATCGCTGTAGTTCTTTTCTATAGATAATGGAGATAGAGTTGCTATGTATAGTAGATATTCACTGTATTTCAATATTTGATTTGTCTTAGTGTTTATATGTGTTATGGTTTGTGTCCATATGTCCCCCCAAATCCTCATGCAGTTATTTGGTGGCTTTTAGAGTTTATGACTGATCCATGATCCGATGCTGGGACTATGGGTGTGAGAGCTATACCCGCCCTAGGGCAGATAGTTTGCTGGGATTATGGGTGTGAGAGCTATACCCTAGGGGGAATAGTTTGTATATGTAAGGGAGAGAAAGAGGTTGCCTGCTTCATTCCTGCGGCCATTCCTCCCTTTTGCTGGTTGTTTCTGCTGTGCTCTGCTGCCCTGAACAGTTTGCCCTCTGCCATGTGCCACTCTGCCTCAGAACCAGCCAAGTATGGACTGAAACCTCCACAAACTGTAAGCTAAATAAACCTTTCCTTCCTTCATTTTGGGCGTTGGGTATTTTGTCTCAGCAATGAGAGAAAAGTAACCAAGACAATATGATAATTACAGGGCTCTTTCCTGTGGTTAAGGGTGGTACTATTATTGGTTCCTATAGTATGTTAATATCTAGATTGTCCTCAAAGCTATTATCGTTGCCGATTCAGTTGCTATGGCCAGAATAGCATAGTTGTTGCTATTAATAGGTTTTCCTGTTGCCAATGTTCATTAACAACACTGTGTTCCATTCCTGGGGAACTGGGTGCTAGGTCAACTACACTGCATCCTCCTCTCCCAAATTAACGGAGGAGAGAGTAACCAATGGGTCATGGAAGAAATTAGTTCCTAGAATCAAACAACAATGCTAGTACAATGTATCAGCACCTACGGGACACAACGAAAGCAGACCAAAGAGGGAAGCTGATAGCTATGAATGCCCACATCAGGAAGAGTGAGCCTAAATAAATGACCTGATGGTGCACCTCAAGATCTTAGAAACACAAGAACAAAATAAATCCAAAGCTAGTACAAGGGAGGAAATGGCAAAGATCAGAAGAGAAATTAATAAAATTGAGACAAAATACAAAGAATCAACGAAACAGCGAGCTGGTTCTTTGAAAAAATAAGTGGAGTAGCCAAACCCTTAGCCATAAGATTGGACAAACAAAAGACTCAAATCCATACAATTAGAAATGAAAAATATGGACACGATGGACACTACTGAAATCCGAGATTATTAGTGATTACTTTGATTTTGGTTTTTTTCTTTTCTTTTTTTTTTTTTTTGGCGGTACTGGGGATCGAAGTCAGGACCCTGCGCTTGCTAGGCAGGCGCTTATTCCACTGAGCTATATCCCCAGCCCTAGTGATTACTTTGAGAATATGTATTTTAATAACCTGGAGATTCCAGAAGACATGGACAGATTCCTAAATACCCATGAAAATTATTAACTCTGAACCCAGAAGATATAAAAACCCTGAATAGTCCACTAGCAGACAAGGAAGTTGAAACAGTAATAAAAAAAAAAAAAACCTACCAACTAAGAAAAGTTCAGGATCTGATAGATTTACCACTGACTTCTACAACTTCAGGGAAGACCTAATACCAATACTCCTGTCTTGGTTTCCTTTCTCTCGTTGCTGAGACAAAATACCCAACGCCTAAAATGAAGGAAGGAAAGGGTTATTTAGCTCACAGTTTGTGGAGGTTTTACTCCTTACTTGGCTGGTTCTGAGGCAGAGTGGCACATGGCAGAGGGCAAACTGTTCCCGGCAGCAAAGCACAGCAAAAACCACAAGAGCAAAAGGGAGGAATGGCTATAAGCAGCCTCTACTCTTCCCCCATACTGCAAACAGCCTACCCCCACCCAGGGGGCGTGTAGCTCTCACCTGTCTGTCTCCATGCCCTCCTCTTCCACAGGCTCAGGATATATAGAGTAAGCACCCTGGCTTCCTGCTGAATCATATAGTTAACCTTTTAAACTTTCCAAATTAACACAATAAACAACATCCCAGAAGGGTAAGGGCATGTCCTTTTTACCCCAAGATTCCCTAAGTTGACACAATGTATCAACCATAACAACTCCTTAAACTCATTAACAAAATTAAAATGGAAGGAGGACTCTCAAAGTCATTCTTGGAAGCTAGCATTAACCTGATCCTAAAACCAGTCCAGGACCCAATCAAAAAAGAACCACAGACCAATCTCTTTAGTGAACACAGATGCAAAAATCTTCAACAAGGTACTGACAAACAGAAGACAACAAATCATCAAAAGGAATATACATTATGTCCACTCTAAGTAGGCTTCACCCCAGGGTTGCAAGGATGGGTAAACATACACAAATTAATAAATGTAGTACGTCACATAAACAGAGGTACAAAAATCACGTACATGATCATCTTCATAGACACAGAAAATTTGTTGACAAAATCCAACATCCATTCATGATTTTTAAAAATCTTGAAGAAAATAGGTATAGAAGGACTTTCTCTTAATCTGAGAAAAGCCACTTATGGCAAACAAATGGCTGACATAATACTGAATGTGGGAAAGCTCAAAGCTTTCCCTCTAAAATCAGGAACAAGATAAGAATGTGCACTGTCACTGTTATAGACAGCTGAGTTAGTTAAAAATATTATAGGCAATCAGATAGGGCTGCGCCCTGGAAGGAGCCAACACAAAAGATAAGACACCTGTGGGCCAGACCTCAAGACAAGGGGGGCTAAACAGGTGCAGCCACATATCCCCTGAACGTAAATGTCAGAAATTGATAAAAGTAACAACCACCTTCAAAGAGCCAGGAAGTCACTGGCCTGACCTCCCACAGAAAAAGCCCAGCTCTGCATTCATGCCCGCTTGCTACTTGACTCGCTTCCCCATTTGATCTCAGTCCACTCAGTCTTACCTGGACAATTATGCCTGTAATCTTATTGGTGGACCATGGTGTTGTCCATTTCCCCTACCTTGGACCCCCCTCACCTCATGGTTTTTCCCTATAAAGTCCCTGAAAAAGACAGAGTCGGGGGTAACCCACTCGGGCCCCCCTTCTGTCCCTCTCTTGGATATTAGCTTTCTTTCTCTCAATAAATATATTCTGCTCTTAACCTCCGTTGTTCCTAAAATTCACTCTTAGGTTTTGGAGAACACGAACTCGTCTGATATCAGTCAGGTTGGGAGATTTATTTTCCTGTATCATCACCACTCCTGCTCAGTGTAGTACTCAAAACATTAACTAGAACATCAGGCAAGAGAAAAGGATAAAAGTAATATGTATATGGAGAGGAGAAGTCAAATTATCATCATTTGCAGATGCTATGATTCTCTACATAAAAGACTCAAAAGCTTCCACTGAAAGACTCCTAGAATTAACAATAAAATGTAGCAGTGTACCAGGATACTAAAGCAATACACAAAACTCCTTAGCAAAGTACATCAAAAATTAACTCATAAAGAAAGAAATTAGGAGAACACTACCAATAAAAATAGCATTAAGAAAAACTAAATACTTAGGCATTAACCTGACCAAGGAAGTGAAAGACCTCTACAGCAAAAACTACTGTGCTCTGAAAAGGGAGATCAAAGAATACATCATAAAATGGAATGCTATCCCTGATTTCTGGGTAGGCAGAACCAATATTTTCAAAATGGTCACACTTCTAATACTGATACACAGATTTAAATCAATCCCAATCCCAATCAAAATATCAATGGCATTCCTCATAGAACTGGAAAAAAACAGTCCTAAAATTCATAATGGAATGAGAAGAGATTCAGAATAGCAAGAGCCATCCTGGGTAACAAAAGCAGAGACATCACAATATTGGATTTCAAACTATACATACTACAAAGCTACGGTGACAAAAAAAACATGGTATCAGCCCAAAACCAGATACGTAGGTCAGTAAAAAAGAATAGAGAATGCAGAAACAACCTCAGGGCCATTCAACTATCTGATCCTTGACAAAGGGATCATAAACATACACTGAGAGATACTCTGTTTAACATATGGCTGGAAAATTGGCTATCCACATGCAGAAGATTGAATCTAGACCCATGTATGGATCAAAATGGATCAAAGATCTGAATGTTAGGACAGAAAGCTAACCTTCTGGAAGATAAAATAAATAAAACTCTCCAAGACATAGGCATAGGCAAGGACGTTCTGAACAGAACCCCAACAGCACAAGAAACAAAACCACAAGTCAACAAATGAGATCATATGGAATAAAAAATGTTCTGCACAGCAAAAGAAACAACCAACAAGAGTGAAGGGACATGAAAAACTGCTCAACATCTCTGGCCGTGAGAGAAATGTAAATTAAAACAACACTTTGATTCCATCTTATTCCAGAAAGAATGGCTATTGTCGAGGAATCAACCAATAATGAATGCAGGAGAGGCTGAAGGGAAAAATAAATCCTTTTACATCATTGTTTGGAATATAAACTAGTACAGCCAACTGTGGAGATCATCTTTGGAATTTCCTCAAAGAAACCCCACTATTAGAAATTCCATGTGACATGGCTATTCCTCTTCTAGGTTTCTTACCAAAAAGGTTAAAGACAGCATATTATATGCAGCAGCACAAATCATGATAGCTAAATCTTGGAAGGGGGTTACATTTCCATCAATGGATTAATGGATACAGAAAATATATTTACATAGAATGGAGTATTATTCTGCCATAGAGAAAGATAAATTTGAGTCATCTGTAGGAAAATACATACATGTACTTTGAGAATATTGTTGTAACCTGCCCCCTTGCTACATGGCAAAACTGTTGTAACTTGCCCCCTGGACTAAAAGCTTGCTTAAACTGCATGTCAAAACTGCTGCACCGATAGAATTCCCCCACCTCTTGGTCTGTATGTGCTGATAAAATGCCCCTAGCTGAAACTTGACCACCACCCATTAGTCTGTATGTGCTGATAAAATGACCTCTAGCTGAAACTTGGCCCCCCCACCCATTAGTCTGCAAGTGCTGATAGAACCCTCCCAAACTGAAACCTGACCCCCACCTCTTGGTCTTTGTGTGCTGATAGAAGCCCCCAACTGAAAGGTACCCCACTCTAAGTTTGTGGTTTGCAAGCTTAAAAACCCAGCTGTCCACCCACTCGTCGCTCTCCTTGCCTGTGTTGCACTGGAGACGCCGCTGGGTACCAGCTTAAATAAAGCGCTTCTTAAAGAGATCTCATTTTGTTCCGGGCTTCTTTTTGGGGGTCCCACAAATATAACATTAAGTGAAATAAATCAAACAACCAAACCTAAATATTGCCTAGTTTCTCTTATATGAGAAACCCAAACTATAAAGAGCAAAATAAAAGACAGATAAAAGGAGGTAGGTCTTTTTTTTAAAGCACCTGTTCTATCTCTGAGCTACATCCTCGCCCTCTGTCTTCTGTCTCCTATGCTACCCCTGTTGGTGCTGATATTCTGAAGGATCAGATTGAACAAGACTCAGTGAATTACTGTCTTTTCTCTGCATCCATAGGCTCCATACTTGTAGATTCAACTGACTGAAAACAATTTTGAAAAATTGTGTCTGTGTTGAATGTGTGTACTTTTCCTTGCCCTTATTCCCTAATTGGTATGATGTAACAAAAACTTACGTGGTGTGTTATCCAGCTTTTTATTGCTAGGACAAAATACCTGATGTGCACAGTTTAGGAGACATTTATTTTGGCTCATAGTTTTAATCCATGGCTGGCCTATTCCAAGCAGAAATGCCATGGCAGAGGAAAGCTCCTCACCTCAGTGGCAGTTAAGAAGCAGAGAACAGGGTAAGAGGCAAACAGAAAAGGTCAGGGCACTAGAAACAGTTTCCAAGAGACACCCACCTAGGGATCAGGAGGTGTTGGGGGGATGTGGAGCAAGAGTGAAGAACTGCGGAAAGGTCCTTAGATTTCTATTGCCTTTCCAGAGTGTTAAATCCAATGATAACACAAATGGAAAGTTCATAGCACTGTGCTTGATACTGTAATTACTGAATACATGGAGCTAGTATTAATGTGGAAATCACATGCAAACTACTTCCTAGTTAATGTCCTTAATATTAATATATATTAATATTAATATATAATGGCAACTTAGCTGGAGAATTAGTCTTTGTCTTCTTCCTTTCTCTAGAATTCATCTTTTAATTCCTCTGGGACTCTTCCTCGCTCTAAATTCATACACACACACACATCTTAGGAAATATCAGACCAAGTGGCCAATCTGTCTTTATGAAGGATAGGGACCGTTGATGGAGATCACTATGAAGTGGCTCTGAGTGGGATTTAAAATTAACCAACTGGCTTTCCACGTTTACTTGCGAGTCTGTCCAAGGCATAGGCTCCTTGTCTGGAGATGGGCAATGGACTCATAGTAAGTGAATCTCTGTGAGTCCCTGGTCCCAGCCTATATGGCTAGTGAAGCCAGGATGCCTCAAAGGACAAGACAAAGCCACCACTAAGGACACCTGGCTCCAATCTCAATTAACTAGATAAAGACTGTAGCTTCAGGCATCTCGCTCCTGGGTGGAGACCTTCCTGGAGATAACATAGTTCTCCTAAGCTGACATAGTATCTTACTTGGCAAAGTCCTTGAGTGGTTCCTACCTTCCTTCAGCATTCCCCTCCTTTGATGACTAAATAAATACAGGCCACCCAGAGAATCTCTTAGCCCCCAGAGAATCTCAAATTCTGTTGGAGGGTTTTGAGCCTCCTGGAGCGCTAAAATTATACCACTTGATTCATTTATTTAAGTCTTCACAGTACACTCTTTTGTGGACCTCATCAGTCCACAACAACTAAGGGAAAATATTAACATGTTAGACCATTAAGTTTTTCATTTATTAGTTTACAGAAATATTAACCATTATCCCTTTGGAATGAATTACAAGGTGATTCTTCATTGGGGTGGGAAAAGGGAAAGGAAGGTGAACTCTACGAAAGGTGTGGCAGTTTACAGTGTGACACCCGCATAACGCCAAGTTCATGTACAAGTCATTTGTTACCCAGAGCAGTGACTGTTCTAAAATAGTTTCTCTTCAACTGCATAAAGGAAAGAAGACAGGTTATAACTTAAAAAGTTGTTGGACAATAGGATGAAATGGTGGCTCCCCATCTCTTTCCATATAGATCAAATAATCATGTTCATTGTTCAGGGTGCAAAGTTGATGAAGTTCTTTCACATCAATATGCTACTTGTCTTCATCAGATGCAGTGAGGCAACTATGTCCCTTTTACAAATGGAGACACTGAGACTATGAGAGCGGAAGTGAGTTGCCCAACCCTGTAGAGCCAGTGAGGGAGTGGATTCTAGAGTCCTGCCCTCCAGCCTTACTGTGGTAGGAACACAGCACTCCATAACAGGTCACAAATAGAGTCACCAGATGATTTATCACCTAAACCATGGCACTATGAATAATTATGCTGAGATGATCACTATCTCACAAGTATTCAGAGAATGGTTGCTTTAATCTTAGGGCAGAAACAGAGGGGATAAACACCCTGCACATCTCCCTGCTTCTCTGCTCCAGTGCAAGCACTTAGAGTGGCTCAGAGACAGAAAACTCCTTCCTTTGGCAAGAAACATTAATCTTCATCTCCTTTTCAAAGTCAATCACTTTCAGTACTGAGCAACACAGTTCAATAGCCAGACATGGTGGGATGTAGTGTGGAGATGGGAAGTCAGTTTTTCCATTGTTTTGTGCTATCATGTCTGCCCAGTTTGTACCCCAAAGCTTGGAAAATAGGGCTGTGTTTGGAAGTTGCAATTCAGAACGAAGGAAAGTGAGCTGACTTGGCTCCTGAAGGCAGATTTTTAGCAGAAGCCTTCCTAGAGTGGGACCATAGACCACTTGCATCAACCTAGTTATATTATTTGTTTCATGGTTGCCATTATTATCTCAGTGAGCACAGTATCTATTGTAGCAAGGACTTTCTTCTAGAAATAACTGCAATAACATGATTAGAATTATATTTCCAAGACTAGCATATTTCCTTTATAGAATACACTTTACTACTTATAAGTTCATACACATAAAACTGTTAAGAGTCACCTGATAGGTATAATAAGCGCTATATAAGTGTTTTCTATTATTATTGTTATTATTTCATTTGATTCTCAAAAACACCTGGCAAATGAGGTTAAATAGATATGACAAAGAGGAAAAGCAGGCATGGGTTGACCAAGTTTACTTTCCATCATTACTCAGCCGGTCTCCAACAGCATGACATGGTCAGCATTGTACAGTTCTGCTGAGGATAAGCCCTTTATCCTATGATCTCCTAAGTTCAGCATGTAAATCCACGCTCCTCCTTGTCTACATCATGAGGCAACTGACACTTTTGGAGCTCAGATTCTTGCAATTCTAAAACAATTTTGTCTGCCTCCAAAAGTTTATCTATGTCATAGAGCATATCTATGTCATCTTATGATTGGATAATTATTGGTGTAAGTGTGTGTCGTGCCCTGTCTGACTTGTTATGTATACCAGTAGTACAGTGAAGCAAAATCCAGTGTAGGCACTAACTCGCTCTGTGTTTGCAAAGGTACCAAAGGATACAAAGGCATCTGCCAGAACATATTTGCTCATTTCCAAAAACTGTTCATCAGTTACTGGGCCAGAAAATAATTGTCCTCTTTTACTCATGTAAGGCATTGACCATTAGCTTCTAGCACCAGGCAGGACAAGTGAAATTAATACAAATGCAAGTTACAGTTGTTTCTGGAGTGTATGCAGATAGTTTTCTAAACTTACATCTTTAGATTAAAGGAAGAATGAAAGAGAAAGATCACTATGGATTCACTCTTGGAGAAAGGTGAGCCCTGAGTAAGGATAATTCAGTATTGTAGGCCAGTCCATGGTCAAAGTCATTTGAGAATTGGATGTAGAGATGAGAATAGTGGGTACTTGGTATTGATTCTGGTGTCATCAAAAGGCTAGTGACACCTGGGTACTTCTTTGGAAAGGCCCGGACCCTGGACCTGGAAGTCAACCTCTGCTTCTGTTATAGGAGAATCAGAAATTACAAAGAGAGTCATCTGGGAGCTGCTGCAAGCAGAGCCAGTAATCTCAGCACAACCATGGAGGGAATATGCAGCAGACTAAGATCTCTTGGTGGAGTCCTAGAAACTAAGAGACATAAGGGAAACTAAGTCCGTGTAGCAGTCCATCAGTCCACTGACGCTGCCAGCACCATTCCTGAATTCCCTGGGCTTGGAGCTGGCCTACATCTAGTTAAAAAGAAAACATTTTAAAATTGGACTGCTGTTACTATTACATTAGGAAATCCAAGAAACAGTACACCCCAAGTTCCTGCATTTATCATAACAAGCAGTATTTCTTTTTAACTTCCTCCAATTTTTCTTCATTGCTAGGAATCAAACCCAGGGCCTCACACCTGTTAGGCAAACACACCACTGTTGAGTTATACCCCAGTCATCCACAAGTTTTTAATAGCTGTATTAAAGGTTATACATGGAATATTGTATTATATCAGTGGTTGTTAACCAAAGGTGAATCTCCTCCCCACATACTTGGAACACTTGGAAATGTATAGAGGCATTTCTGACCATCATAACTGGGATAGATGGAGGAGGGAGATGGCATATGCTATGGCATCTATTGGTAGAGACCAAGGATGCTGGTAATCAGACTGTGAAGCGCAGGACAGCCTCTTGCAATAAGGAATTAACCAGTCCAAATGCGAATAGTGCTGAAATTGAAAAACCTTACATTATATTTTTTGCAACTTTTTACTTCATAGATGGAATTTAGTATTATCACATTGTCTTTGAACCAACTTAACCTACACATTCAATTGTTGTACATTATGAGTACTGAATAAAACTGTGTCCTGGATTGTTTTCTATTATACCAGAACCTAAGATGGGAAATGTATGGAGAAGAGAGAGCTAGCAGTTCTGAGGGCTGGGAAGTTCAAACAGAGTGATCTCCCCTGGCGAGCCTCATACTATATTGTGACCTGGCAGATGGCATCTCATGTGGGTGTTGCTTATATATGGAAAAGGAAAGATAAGACAAAGTGGGGGCAGCCAGATCACTCTCTTGAGAATCAGTCCAGTCTCATTCATCACTCTTAGCAACGCCATCTCACAACACCACTACAATGGTAGCCAAATTCCAGCATGAATTTCTGTAGGGTTGAGCCACCTACAAACCATAGCAATTAGTGGATAATAGTCCACTGAATTAATGTGAAATAATTCCCGCAACATCCTTCTATTGCTAGACATTAAGGTTAAGATATTTTGCTACTGAAAATAGCACTATAATGAGCAGTATGCAAATTTCTTAATTTGAGCCATTTCCTTTGAATTAATCCCAGTTGTGACATTAAACATCCACTGCAGAAAAGGAGATTGTGCTATTCAATGATTAACATTTTACATTTTTAGTTTCTTGAGAGTAGTGAGTTACCTTAAGTAATATTTTAATCCCCAAAAGGTATCTTCAATGTGCTATGACACATATTGAAGGTATCTTCAATATGCTCATTGAACATAAAACTTTTTTTATCATAATTTTCATATTAAGAAAGCATCCATGAAGATCTTGTTTGCTAAGAATTTTATTTTAAATACTAGAATGGCTATGTATTTTCTCTTTTGATCTGTGAAAAATAATTTATTGATATTAACTAATTTCATAATGTTATATTATCCTTATATCCTTAAAATTAACTCTACTTAAACATGGATATTATTCTTTGTATATAGTGATTTGAGCTCTTGGTATTTCATCAAGTCTCATTCAAGAAGAGCTTGGTTTATCATTTTACTTTCATGTGTCACCTCTACTTAGGTGTGTACAAAAGGAGAGAGAAGTGGCAGAATGTCCACATAGCTAGAGTAGGGATTCATAGGGGGAAGGAAAGAGGGACCCCTATGCTGTCCTGATCCTGGATAGGTTTTTCTGAGTTGTTTCTTTCCCTGAGTTCCTTTCTGGTCCACAGGTTATTCTGTTCTCACATGAAGTACCTTAACCACCTTCCTCCAAGACCTCCAGTGTTTTTGACAGTGCTCTTGGGCTTGACCCTCCCCCACACTTGCTTTCTGATACAGTTAGTTCCTTAACGGAGAGCTCCAGGGCTCTCTCTTCGATGGTCTACCTTCCACTCTAGGAAAATATCTCTCTTAATAATGACTCCAGAGTTGGCAATGGGGGCAATGGCGCACTCGTCTTTCAGGGATATTCCTGCCTCAGGGCAGGTGTGGGGTGGAGGTGCTGCCTCTGTTCTTACTGGCTTACCTGTCCTGGTGGAGAACCTCCGCTCCGTGTAAGAGTAGGGAGTGCCGTGGCGACCTTAGTATTCTTGCCACGCTGCACCCAAAATGGAGCCTCTGTCTACAAGTAGCTGGGAGCTGGGGGCTCCAGGCCTCTCAGTCCCACTCACCTGTAGTTAAGCAGCATCCAGTGGTAACTGCCTACTGTTTTCTCTGTAATCCGGTATTTCCTTTATTGTTTTTGTGTTAACAAATGCAAAGACAACACTGTAATACAGCATCCAGTGATGGTTCCCTATTGCCGCCTCTGTAATTTGTATACCCTTTACTGATTTTGTTATAACAAATACGAAGATAACTATGTTATACAGCATCCAGTGCCGGTTCCCTACTATCTTCTCTATAACTTGGTATTTTCTGTATTGTTTCTGTGTTATTCTAGGTTCTTTTGTCTTAAAAATAAAATTTAAAAAAAAAAAGCTTCACCATTTGGCTGGGAGGGATTTAAAGTGCTGGGGCTTCAGCCTTGCAATGAAGTACCAAGGCCCTCAACCGAGAACACTGTCAAAATTCTAGTGACTCCTCATTAGCATCCATCCTAGTCCTGATCCCACTTTACACAATTCATGTCCTTAAAGAATTCAACCAGGGTCCTCCAGAAGGTCTGCATGCTTTATCACTGTAAGAATTGCTATGTTTATTTAACCTCTCTTGTGAGACATTAAAATCCCTCTGAGTCTATCAGTATGGGTGATGCAATCAGGAATGAGAATGTTCCATGTATGAGATGCTAGGCAAAGTGCAGCCCATGCCAGAGCTCACTTACTCCTTACAACAACCCTATACATTAGATATTTTCCTCATTTTACAGATGATAAAATGGAAGCCAAGAAAAGCAGAGAAGCCTTGTAGCTAGAAGGTGGAAGACACTGTATTAGAAAAAAATGGAAAGGATCTCTGATCTTAAGTTTGACATCTAATTGGGATGAGAAGACCAACTTGTGTGAGATGATCAGCAAGTAGTGTAAGCCACTGTGCTGAACTGCTTTGTTTTCTTAATTTTGTTATGGTTTATTTCCTCCCTTCCCAAACTATAACTGCATCCAGAGCCAAGATCCCAGTTTTCACTGATTGTGTCTTTCAGAACACTTAGCACTCTGTTGGGCATAAAGGGGGTCCCCAGTACACTTGTCCTAAGGGACAGTGAATGTGAGGACTGCACACTTATGTGAAAAATAGAAAGTCTGAAAAGTTAAGATAAGTTTGGTCTTCACTAAATGCTGGCCAGAGAGACAATGTTGGACTCAGAACAGAGGTGATGTGCTCAAGGACATTCAGCTCATTAGAGGTGGACCCTGCTTAGGATACCCAGAGGGCCTGCCTCAGAGTCCACTGCCTACAGAGGTCAGAGAAGTGCACATGGGGTTCATGCCACTGTTCTCTAACTTATGGGACTAAGCGCCCTCACCGCACAGCCCCCCAACATACACTGCTTTTTTCTTGTAGCTGCTTCTTACTCCAGAGACTTAGCCTGTCCTTTATTAGAAGCCTGGCCAGAGCCCCTAGGACAGTGGAAAAACCTGTCATGTCTTTACTCTGGGATTTCAGGTATTCCTCTACCACAGCACCTTGGCAGGGACCCTCCTCCATTTCAGATTAGAAATTCTCTGAAGTTAAAAACCATGGCTCCTTTGACTTGGTGAAAACATTGTCTAACACAGCACCTGAGACATGACCTCCAACCAGTGCCTAGTGAACGAATGACTGCGATTCAGGTAAAGCAAGTGTATGACTTGAAGGTCAGGGTCATGTTTTTAGAGCAAAAGACAACCTGACAGGCAATGACAGGTGAGTGCAGCTGACCAGGTAAGGGCAGGTGAAATAATACCGTATGTTCCTTCATTTCTCCCCAGTCTGCGGGTGACCAAGTGCACTGCCACTTCTGAGGAGACAACGGTGAGTACGGTAAGCAGTCTTTAACCTCACACAGAGCCTGTGCTCCAGCGGGAGAAGAAGACAATTACGACAGAAACAAATAAGCAAAGTAGTTTCTGGTAGTGGCTAAGTGCTCGGAAGAAAATAAGAGGGAAACAGGATGGTGAATGGCTGGGATGAGGGGTTTTCTCTAGAAAGGTGATCAAGGAAGGTCTCTTGGAGAAGGTGACATTTCAGCCAAGCCTGGCAGAGGAGAAGGAGCCAGCCTTCCAGACCGGGGCACTCTAGAGAGAAGGACTGGGCAGAGTGAAGCTCCAGTGGGCAGACTTGGTGGGGCTCGAAGCACAGACTGTCCAGACAGCGCTGGCATGATCAAGGTAAAGAGGAGAGGGAAGGAGATGAGGCTGGAGAAGAGCAGAGGCCAGGTCACAGAGCGCAGAAAGGACCTGAGCAACAGAGGACAAGGAGCATTGTGTATTGCATTCTGATTGGGACATTGGAAAGATCAGCTGGGGCAGGGTCGGGCCAGGAAGGTATACGGTGGGTGAGCGCCAGCCTCGCATCTGAGTCTCAGCATGCCCTGGGGCTGCCAATCAACTTTGGGAGGGGGTCAGGGAGCTAGAGACAAGGGACTGCACCTGTCAGAAATGTGAGGCTTGTAAACTCCTCTGGTTATTGTTTTTATACGTGTGTGTATATAGAGTACTTATGGTTGATGGATTTGGGAGGCAACGATCAGGGTCCCCAGGGTGCTAAAGGGAGCCAGGTCCCCAGACCTGCAGCAAAGAAAGGGAAGGAAACATCAGAACGAGCAGGTTTGGACTTGAGAAGCCAAAAGGCCTATGAAGCAGAAAGAGAGAAAGAAAGAGAGCTTTGTGTCTAATTCTACCCAAGGAGTTGTTCTAGCAGCTGCTTTATCACTGGACCTATTAGCTCAGCTCTTTCAGCAATGTCTAATTGCTACCTTGTCATCATTTACCAACATTTAACTCACTCTTTCCTTGATTTCCGCAGCAGGACTCTCCATCCACAGTGGATTTTATGGGCAGTAGGCATCCAACTTGAGGTGTTTAAGATGCCATGCTGAAAAATAGAATTGAGAAAGATTTATCTTAGTAGATGGTAGGAATTTCTGGATGCAGAGGGGCCAGCTGGAAAGCAATCAGTACAGCAGCCCAGCGTCCTCAGACTCATGATTTAGGAAAGTTGTAAGAGGAAAACCAACCTGAAAGTAAGTGAAGGGCAAGCCTGAGACTGGGCTTAATTTTCCCAGATCACATTCAAATATTGTTCTGCAAATTTAAAAGGTTTTTATTTCATGTCCAACCTCACGAACGCTGTGCTCAGCATTCGGTAGAGGCTATGAAGCAATTCTTCCATAAGGAAAAGGCCATACAACGAACTGCGTGGGCAAAAGTAGGTCATGGCATGAGGACGGGGCTGCAGGCCACAGTGCTGGAGCCAAAAGGCAACCATCTGTGAGGATACTAACAGCGCTGTCCCCACCACAAATGTTTGCCCTCCCTCCCCCCCACGTACCTCTGAAGGACAGTCAGTGAGACTGAATACACCCACTGCCTCTTACCTCCTTAGGGAAGCTACACCTTTCTTTGCTTTTCCTCCTTACCTTAAAAGAATTCTGCCTTTTAAGGTTTGGGAACCAACGATAAGGAACCCCAAGGTGCTAAGCAGGAGCCAGGTCCCCGGATCTGCAGCAAAGACCTGCCTTAAAAGGCAGGATTCTATTCCCTGTTCTAACCCTAGCTTGCTAGCTCTGTGATGTTTGGTAAACTGCTTCCTTTAAAAAAGAATCCATTTTTTCATCAGTAAACTAAGAGACAGTGCTACTTACTCAGAGATTTTTGAGTGTTCAGTTATAAAACTGAGCTCTTGCATGCTCAGTTCGTGTTACTTTCCTATAGCACTATGGTGATGTCATGTGATACCCAGTTTTGCCACTTTGCAACTTCCTGGCAAGCTTGCCACTCAATCTAGGTAACCTCTGCCTACCTCA
Organism: Dinomys branickii; assembly: GCA_004027595.1. Lineage (NCBI taxonomy): Eukaryota > Metazoa > Chordata > Mammalia > Rodentia > Dinomyidae > Dinomys > Dinomys branickii. The sequence continues at coordinate 1,322 of PVLD010019203.1, read as the reverse complement.
GTTTCCTCATTAGGAATGATCATAACAGAATCTCTTGTGAGGTGGATAGGAGTAGAGAAGCCAGCATGGTCCTGGTGCACAGTGAACTGGATGTTCTAGGTTTCTTCCTCCTCTTCTTTTTCCTCCTCCTCCTCCTTCCTGGTCCTAGACTGCTGGGCACACTTAACATTCATAATTGGGACCTTCCCATGTTTCTAAGGACAAGGTCATCTGCCAACATTCAGGTGGAAACAAATCACACAGTCCCTTCTGTTAGAGTTGCCCTTTGTGTTGGTCTTTCTGTTTCTCAGGAAAAAAAAAAAATCATGAATTAGAATTTCTGATGCAGTCACTGGAAATCTAAGTTGAGTAAGCTTTGTAAGAACAAACTTGTGGTAGGGCACCTGCCATAAATTTTGTGATTGCTCAGGCTTTTTCCCCATCTCCTTCACGACTCCCCAATCTGTGCCTTGACTCCTGAAAGGGTCAAAGGGGAGAGTAAGGCAGAGAACCTCTTGCCCAGCTGTTGGACAGAGGAGAATGTCCTCAGGGGAGAGGGCCTCAGGACAGTGCTAGAGAGACAGGATGACTGGGGACAGCTAGTGAGAGGACTTCCCAGAAAAGGCTTTCCCTGTGCACTGGCTGCTTAGTGAAATCTCAAGTGAGAGGTAGAATCTGAGGGTTAAAATGCAGATATCAAACAATGAAGAAAAATTACCTTAGTGCTGCACTTGGGTACAGTGTTTTCATTATCTGTTCTATCAACAGCATCCCTCAGAGGGAGGAAGTTCATTCACTTGTGGGAGCCCCCAAGTACTGGCTTGAACTGGAAACAAATATTCAGAGAACGAAAAAACTCTCGAAGTTGGTCATTTTGTGCAGGAAGAGTGTGGGATGCACAATTGCTTCTACTGATTGCATCTGGGAAGGACGCTTGGCTTGTAGTTTAGGAGGCACCTGCCAGGAATGACAGGTTCCCAGTGACTCCAAAAGACTTTCATGGCATAGCAGACAGCTAACATGTCATGGCTGCAGCAGGTTGAATTTCTCATGGCAGATTCTGAAGACATACGTAAGTCTATTGTCAGAGCTGGAAGAGGAATCATGTACTAGGTGCTTTTTTTTTTTATTTTTATTTTATTTTATTTTTTTTATTTTTATTTTTTTTTATTTTAGAAACATAAAAGTACAAAAACATATTGACAAACAGACACCAATTATCATAGAAAATAGTACAATCACAACGAATCTATAGACAAGGTGATATGGTCTCAACAGTAGTTGTTGTTTTATCCATTGATATCTTCGAATTGTAGATGTATGGACCCATATACAGACATGCA